>CABFWO010007821.1:0-22287 GCA_902155825.1 Timema genevievae | reverse complement strand
ACAGACAGACAGACAGACGGAAATTCAAAAACCACTTTTTCGGATTCTGGGAGTCATGAAACGTTAAGATTCATCAAAATTTTTAGTTCGATTTTTTTGACGATCACCATACTTTCTCTACCTGTAAGATAGAGAGAAAGTAATAACTA
This sequence comes from Timema genevievae, assembly GCA_902155825.1. Taxonomy (NCBI): domain Eukaryota; kingdom Metazoa; phylum Arthropoda; class Insecta; order Phasmatodea; family Timematidae; genus Timema; species Timema genevievae. The sequence goes on along the minus strand of CABFWO010007821.1, from coordinate 22,138 downwards.
ATTAACATTAGTTCACACTACACACTAAACTAGTAACGTTAATACATTCATGGCGTTGATCCCGCACGATAACCATACCGACAGAGCGGCCACCTAATTTAGCGATGATATAGCCAACATATACGGATAGAGGGTGTCATCTGGTCAGCCCAACAATTCCTCAAGCCGTTTATCTCAGTTTTCTTAGCCCGAGCTGCTCGTTTTTATTCAAGTAGATCCTCATTTGTCCCCACGTGGCTAAGTTTGACTCCGTTCGGACCTACTGCTTCAGAGATAAAGTTTGGAAGCACCGGGGATCGAACGTGGAATTTCTGGTTCTGTATTCATCAACCCTGAACATTAGATCACAGAGACCATCAACAATATTCATAAATTACAGTACTTATAAAACTTAACTATCACCAGTTAGGTTCTTAAATTGATGAGTTTTATATTTTCACAAATGGTAAGCAGTTGGGAGGAAGGGGGTGATAGCTAAACCCCCTAACCCCTTTTTCTTATTTTACTATCCACCCTTTCATTCTTATTTCTTTGCTCTTTTATATCCGACTTGTTTTTGGAATTATTGTTTAATAGTTTCGAGTTTAAAACTTTGTTTTCTAATCTCGAAGACATGCTTGTCTAAATTTAATAATCTTCAAATAAACGATTGAGATGACCCGATTTTAGGACCATGAATACCCAAATTATACACATACTTAATATATATAGATGATGATCATAAATCAAACATAAATTTAAATTATTAATCTATTATTTTTCAGGAGTATTGTTCCAGCCTCCCTGTATACTAGACATATAGTACTGTACTGTACTATGCATACCATTTTAAATTATGAAATATTACATTTTCATTATTATTTTTATAATTTTGTTTAGCACTAGGTCATACTAATAATTCGGGTTATATGCTAAGTAATAATTACTCTTATGGGTTGGGAATTGTGAAGGTTGAATATAGAGAAAGTGAACCCGCATTTGCATTTATTTTTTCAAGCACCATATAGCAAGCACCGGATTGGGAGTGTGAACTATTTTTATTTCACACTAGTCTCACAAATAAAGGTCTTCCATCCTTGTCTTTACTTTTAGTTTTAAGATGGTGATCAGAGTAATATCATCTTTGAGTCTTGACCGAACATATTCATCATCCTCCAAACTAGAGGCTAAAGACATGGCCTCAATCAAAAGGGTTATGTGGTTTAAACCCGCTCTGCCCCCCCTGAAGTTTGATCAATTCTATTTACGAATCAAACAAAAGAGGAAAATAAAATTAAGTTTTTTGCCATCATTCGAAAGTTAAAAAGAGTTTGTGATTCTGTTCATTAGCCAAGTAACAAGTAATATAAGCCCGTTTATTTATATAGCTTTTAATACAAGATAATTATCTAGGAAATATAAAACAATCCAATTTAAACTGTTACTTAGAAGCTTCTTATATGGAGTATATACTCTTTTTTTTACATTTCCTGACAAGCTCACATCGTCATTAGGTCAAAGAATAATATTAGCAATTTAAATGAATCCACAAATATGTAAATAGATAAAAATAATATAGTGTTGTGATATTTGACCCATATTGCATTGAGAGTGACTGGGTTTATTATAAATTTCCTACGATAAATTATAGGAATAATATTATATTTTCTATAAGTCCTTAGCGTAATGAAATGTATCTCTAAAAAATTAATTAAACTTTCCAACATTCATATATTTAAAGATAAACAGTATTGGATAAATATTTTCAGTGGATAACATACAGGATATTCTTAAGGGTTATTTATTTGTCTGTTTCATAGTTAATACAATTCAGTCACCTTAGTCGAGATAAGTTTTGATTTAGAGAGTAAAAATATAATAGCTCTAGACGAAAAGAAAGTAAAACTATTTTGGAGAAAAAACCAGTCGCGTATTCTGCGGGTATGCTAGTCTTTCGCCGCATACCCATAATGATATGGACTAGTTTTTTTTATTTAATTCAATGCTCTCAGTGCGAACTGTGTAAATACTAATGTTTAAATTGTTAATAAATATACATGTAATTAATTAATAATTTTAAAACTAATTTTAAAATTCATATTCCAAGAATACTGTGTTTTAAGTAAGTCTTCTTCCAAAAGGCTCTAATTAACACAATAGGAAACCCAGGGCTTCCTTCTCGAAAACCATGAGGCATTGTACGGAGGCTCTAATGACCTTGCCCAATGTCTAGGGGGTTTCAACATATTCATTTCCATTCGCCCACCATTGAGTTCGGGTTTTTACACCCAAGGTCATGTTGTTCATGTGAATCAAGCTAAGAATTTTGACAACTTTTGAAAAACGATTCAAGGTCATAATATTTATTTATTAAGCTAATTTACTATAGTTAAATTAGAATTACATAAATTATATACTAAATTAATTGTAGAATAATATTAGGTATACGTAACATGCTTTAAATTATACTCTAATTAAATAAATTGATATATGTTTAAGCATTCTAGTCATATTAATTATTATGTATTTGGCAAACACATTTGACCACTTTTCAAATTTAGGCATTTCAACATTGGTAGTAAGAGGAAGGGGGAGGGGGGTGACGAGGTTACTTTAACAGTAGTTGACGATAATTCTTGTGTTTTTTTTAGTAGAAAGGATTCGTGGAATTTTAATAGTGTTATTTTAGTTTTACATTAACGAATGTGATTTTATATAACTATACATCAAAGATCCCCAAAAGTCAGTAGTGTGATTTCACCATTTCAAGATGATTTAGAAGGAAAAGGTAAAATAAAATACAATTTCATATAATTTACTTAATCAGTGGCGCACCCAGACATTTACTTTGGGAGAAGCATTCAATCAAAGCTTTACCAAGAATGAAATTTTGATGGAGAGAACGAGTTTGGGGCTGAACAGCCTCCTAAGCCCTGAAGGCCGAGAATATTTATGAATGTTAAATGATTTTATAAATTATTTAGAGTAGTTTTAGAGTAATTAAAATATTTAAATAATGCAAATGGTATCGAAGCTATTATTTATGTTTTTTTCAATTGTTAATTTTGTGTGTAACGGCAAACCTTTTGAAAATTAGGCTTAAGCGTGAAGTCCAGTATTAAAATATAGCCTATACATTCGACACATCTTCAATGCTAAATATTTTAGCAATACTTAAAATTATTTAAATTTCTACTAATATTATTTGTAGTGTTGGGGGAAGAGGGGGCGGTCAAATGCCCTGTTTGCCCATTTACCCCTTGGGTGAAACACTGCTTACAGCAAAATATATGTGTACATTTCTTAACAATAAACCAACGACGTAGCGATAGAATATTAATAGTCCGAGATAATCTCCAGGATGTTAGTCCAAGTTTACCTATCTAAATATCTTCTGGAGCATAAATTATCAAGTTAGGAGATTCGTTTGTTTGCAAGCAGCATTTTGTGAGATAAGTTAGGCTTTAAGAAATAATTTTAATTTCAACGGGAGTTGGAGAATCCACCTGATTCCCTCTCACCATGATCTGATGGACGCTTGGTCCATGTAACACTTTATTTTATTTTTATTATGATTTTTTGCTTTGAGTGATTCTAACTGTGTTTATTTAATTACACTAGGCTAATTGAATAGGATCTGTCTTATACATTCAGAAATGTAATCATACCAATCTTAGCCCCGACATTAATATTTACTTAAATTTCTAGCCATGTAGATATCATTACTATTTGAGGACCACCTTTGTGGTCTAGTGTTCAGAGGTTCTGGCCACGGACCCAGAGGTCTCGGGTTTAATTCCCGGTGCGTCCAGATTTTCCTATAAATCCTTACAGATTATCTGAGAAGCAGAACCACTTTTCTATAGGCACACATACTCAAATATTCTCCTCGAAATAGTCCCTTGAAGTTCTTGGACAACGGTGGTTGAGAGTCCTCAGCCCCCAAATCTCCCCCGCAAATTTAGAGTACAGCATACTTACTATTTTTCCTCAGAATACGCCACTTGATAAAACCGATCATTACTACACTTTTTATCATTTTTAAATAGCTAAGCAAGGGCCAAAATATTGCTGAACAATCCCGTAACAAGGTCAGAATTTCAGGCGGGGTTCGGGCATCACATTCTCCCAACTGCCACATAAAAAATAATATAATTCTAAAGTTATCTGTAATTTATTTTTTATGTTATTTAATGGCAAGAATCAAATACTTTAAATGCTATCAATTTGTGTAACGTTAGGAAATTTACATGGCACTTCCTTCTTCTGAGTTTGAAAATTTACATCGAGGATTTCTTAAATAATTGTATAAGTGGTGGCAGAGTTAGAAGGAGGAGGGCAGTGTCCTATGAAAATATTGTTTCCTCCTGCAATGAATTTGTCCCCCTCTTACTTTATTTCACTCCCCTATTATATTTTCGAGTATGATACGATTAAAATCAATCTTCAAATACCTTATAGATGCATCGAATTAAAGAATTAATCAGGTGAGGACTATTATAAATAATTATGTGTTAGGAATATCGACATTTCAAATAAAATTTTAGGGAAGACCACACCAAATAGATTTTAGAGGAGTTTAATTAATATTTAGTGGAAGAACAAGAGCAGCATCCAATTGCCAAACTCTTCCCGGGCGTGGGCCCCCAGAAATCTATTGGCCCGAGATATTGAGGCAAAATACATAAAAATTCCTTTTTTCATGTACCTAAACCCTTCTACCCTAAAATGGCTCAGTCTTGATTGAGCCAACTTGGATAGCTATAAAGATGATTAATTTTCCCCTAGTAAAGTTAGATATTTAAAAATGTGTGATTGGAGAAAATTTTTGCGTCACCCCTAATCACATGGTTCAAGATCATACTTTTTTTTTTTATAAAAAGGACATTTCCAACAGACCAAATATATTGAAGAGTTTTACTCTTATATTTATGAGGCACAAAGGATGACAAATGGTATGATGTAAGGTGGGGAATGAGGAAGATATTGGCACTGTTTCTGCTCTGGTCTGTTATCCAACTATTCCAACGACCCTGACTAAAGTCAAATTAAAATAGAAATATATCTTTTGACAATTACAAGGTAGCTTAAACTATTTTTAATAGGTATTTTTAAACCTACGTCAAATCGTGGGATTGGGATCTGAATTTTAAAACAAATATACAGGATGTATCAATTTTAGTGAGAAGTAACCGAGGTGAAGATAGTAAACTTCAAAGCAACACAAAATTTACATATGAACTTAAGCCCTATTTTCGATAATTCACGAGATATTTTCCAAGTTTTTCCTGGAATTTTTTAAGAGCCCTATTTGATAAACCCCTGTTACATCTCTTTTATGTGACATATATACATCTACACTAACAGAGGTGTATCAAATAAGGCTATTAACAATTCCAGCAGATGATTGGTAGGCCTTATTTAGAGGACCATAAAACATTAATGCATATGGTTAATATGGAATCTTTGTGTTGTTTTGAGGTTTTACTCACGGCAGTTACTTACCACATATAACAGAACAGCCTGTATATTAGAACATATTTCCTCTGGTATCTTTTTAAAAATAAGCTTTTAACATATCACATAACACAAGTGATTCTGAAAGCTAATGTTTGGGTTTGGCTCGATCCCACTATACTATCTTTTTCTAAACTAAAATAGTCTCTCAATTGGGCCAAATAAATATGTAGTAATATACATGATTACACCTCTATTTTTTTTCAAGTATAAGATTGAAACTACCTTAGCTCGTGGTCTTATGATTCAGAGGTCCTGGCAACAAGTGATGTTGGGGTGAAGCGGAAAGGGACTTCTCTCGCTAAGCTGACGGAGATGGACGTCTGTGGTCAGCAGACATCCAGTACCGTCAGGAAGCAGATTCAAAGGACGTCCAGAAGAAATTGTAACGACATGGATATAATGACAGGAAATTTGTAGTGTAGTTTCGGTTAGATTTAGATTAGTTTAAGATCCAGCCTTAGAGTTGGTTATGAGAGATAATAGGTGGAGCACTATCTCTGATAGGACACCTCCACCCAGGTGGTGGGTAGGAAGATGCCTGTCTCCACTGGATCTCCTGACGAACCTGGGGATATGCGATCCAGGGATCGGTGAGAGAGCTAGCAGAGGAAGGTACCGGTGGCCTAATAGACCCATAGCGGACCAACTTGTGAGAACTCTTAGTGAATCAATGGTGATATGTGTACTAACTAGTATATAAGATTTATAGCCTGATTCTAATAAAAAAAATATTCATACTTTAAATAGGAATAACTCTAGGATAATGAATCAACTTGGCCTGAATTCAATTGTAAGAAGTCAAGTCATAGATCTATATTAATGAAAAAAGGTCCTATGATTACATTTATAAAAGTGACGGGTGTTAGCAATTATAGCATAAGATACACCTGACCACCGCAGAGGTACACTTGTTGTGCTTACGGTGAAGGGAAGAAGGAAGATAAAAGTTCAGTATTTAATATACCACATGTGCGTGCGTCCGGCCATCTCTTAGAATATGGTTTGAGCTGAGAAAGATGGGATCATCTAAGTGGTAACTTTGTTTTGGGTCCACCGACTATATGGTCGCTTCATTAAAAAATGTATGGATCCTAGTAGGTGGAGACTATCAAAATTTTTATTTGTCCACTACCCCAATGGTTTTATCAGTCCTAGTAAGCACTCTATATACTATGACCGTATTCTCCTATTTTTTTTATGGATTTGTCAACCTATTTATTCTGTACATTTCACCATAAACTTTTGTATTATTTTTAACTGCATAAACTCTTGGTTCCACTTTCTAATAATATATTCTTTTGAGTCATTTGTGAAAAATGAATTTAAGTCCCACTGTAAATTTATTGGTGACGTAAGTTCTTGCCCTAATATTGATTGAATGAGCGTAGTTTTATGACTTAGGTAAGGAGCATTATTGAAAGCGAGCGTTTTGAACGACTTGTTGATCTACTAATATTTAACGTGCTATAACATTTCAGCTGTCTCAATGGCTGGTTCAACACCCCTGGACATCAAGGCCCAGGTCAGTTTCTACGTTGGTACCTAAAAAGCTCCAACACTCTACCCAAAGGCTAAGACGACCCGGATCATGCAGGATACCAAGGGAGGTGAGAATTAACTCCTCCTCCCCTTTCAGTCACTCACTGGTTGAACCAACACTGGGAACTGCCTCTTGTTGATCTATAATATATTATGGAGTCCATGGCGGAAAATAAGAAAGGAGTTGGGGTTAGGTCAAGATCACCAGATGAAGCGAATTAAGTTGGGGCCGTGAGGTAGCTTACCCTGACCAGGAAGAATGTCAGTGGTTGGCAGAGTAACTGCACGCATCAAGAAGCCTGGGCAGCCTGTCATTGTCGGGGAGGTCAAGAGCTTCCGCTCGTGGTTTCTCAAAGGCACTCCAGTCAGTAAGGCACTTGTGCTTGGTGGAAGGTGGGACCCCAGTGCATCCACAAGAAAATATACCGAGGCTTCAGCTGTTGCGGTCACCTCGGGGAACACTCAGCCTACCAGCATATCCTTCCCAACTACTGGGAAGTTGGGCGCAAATGAGAGAGATGCAGGCAAATTATCTGACCCTAGAGTCAACAGGGCTGACGGCATGGTCTCCCTAACTACCGGGAAGGCTAGCACGAAAGTCAGCTGAAAGGGGAGGCTGGTCCTCCCCAGGTATGGTGACTCCTGCATTGGGCGAAGTTTATGGGGCCCCTCCTACTACCAGAGTCAAGCGTACCACAGGCAGCTGCCAAGAGCCAAATTCAGCCAGCTGCCCTCCAAAGGTTTGATTGTGATATGGTCCTTTCCAGGGCTACCAGCTCTGCCGTGAGTACCTCTGGAAATACCAGGGAGGAGTGCATTAATGGAAGCCAACCGAAGGTATTGGACCTATTCTGGGCCAAATAATCCAGCTTGGGCGAAGCATGTGGGGATCCTCTAATTTCCAGAAGTGAGCATGCCACTGGCAGCTGCCACAAGGATTTGCTTGACCTTCTCAGGGCAAGTGATGATACGGCCCTTTCTAGGGCCACCGTGGGACCCGGTATGGTGGCCTTTGCTTGGGAAGTAGTGTCGGTCCCTTACAAAGAGTTGGCAGTGATGATAGCACGGGTAAGTCCAGTGGGGCCCTTAAAATTGCTATCGGAAATTTGAAGGCCACTGATGGCTATGAAGTACTAGTGGTCTTCACCATGGCAGAAATTGATTAGAATTGTGATCTCCTCTACCAGCACGAAGTGTTGATACCAAACTGTGACAACGTAAGCTCTGACCAGAGGGAGCATAGTCTCTCAATACCAGCAAAGCCCTTGGCAAGAAGCAACGACACCTGCATTAGTGCAAGGGCATAACAAACACGTGATACTGCCCTAAATTCTCACCAAGGGATTTCGGTGATTAAGAAGGTAGCATCATAAGCCGCTCCTAAGCCAAACCGATTACTAGTGGCTCTGGGCTGGCTCACAAAGCCAAGAGGAAGATTTCTCTTATCAACTTTGTAATGTGAAAGTCATCTCCAAGTGGCGTGGGCCCTCCAGTCCAAACTTCACGAAACTATGGAGACAATGAGGCAGTCAGGTGACCTCCTACTCCTCAAGTGCGATTCTGAGAAAGCTTACCGCACCCACCAGATGTTCCAGCCTAGCTTGGGGATCCATAATTTAACTTACGAGCTGGGATAGGAGTAACTGTTAAGGGTGGTAAAAGGACTCCTCCCTCTCACAAAGGCTGACGAGATCCAGAAAGAGCTGGTGATCGGTTTTCCAGTGAAATCTGTCACCCAGATGCTCTCATAGTGGAAACGGGAACAGGTGACTGGAGGATTCCATTTCATATCAGTAGAGTATGGGTTCCACGTCAAAGTGGAGAATTACAAGTAGTCCAGTGGCCCAGTTGAGGGTAAAAACTGATTTCGGTTTGGACATGTGCAGTACTGACTTTAGAGTCCAAGGTGTGGTTTCTGTGGTGTGGTGTCTCAATGCTCTCACCCGATGTTCCCCCAATGCTCAGGATCTCACTCTTCAGCTTGGCAGGTATGCCCAAAATACATATTTCTACGGAAATTGACTTTGGAAGATTCCATAAATCATATCCCTAAAATAACATCCATAATCAGAAGTGGTTCTAGTAAAAATGAGATTGGCTATGAAAACTTCTTAGTTTTATTGAAGCTTAAACTTTTAATTGTTTTGTCACAACACATTGTTTTGTTGTTTCACACCTTACGTCGCACTTCTTTCTACTTTATACTAGTTTAGCTTCGTAAAGTGATTTAGCCAAACTTTTATAAATTAAACTATGAACTTATTCTATATATATAGACGTAGGAAAGTAAAATGTTCTATATTCAGTGTAACACATGGTAGGGTAACTACCTCTATTAACACCTTTTGCTCTCATGTCTTTCCCATGACTAATGGTAAGCCTAGATGTTTTTATTTAAACTTGGGGTGTATATATATATATATATATATATATAGTTTAAATTAATACACATTGATTCAAACTATATATATATATAGTTTAAATTAATACACATTGATTCAAACGAGTGAATTGTCCTGTGAACCTATTGTAATAGTAAATTTATTTGGTGGTCATACCAATATTAAAGTATTTGTAAAAAATTGTATATTTGCTGTACGTTTCTAACATTCTTTTCATTGAACATGTGAAAACAACCTTTAAACGTTCCATAATCTCTCGCCCCACATACCCCGCTAACACTTAATTCTTGCATATAAAAGCAAATATTTATTAGAATACACAGCAAACAAACAATTTTTTACAATAAGCTTAGTATATTGGACATTATTGCTTGACTTGGACCAATTGACTTTGTAAAATTTAAGGAAGATTGGGAGTGCTTCGTCCTTGTAGATATACTCATTACTGTTGTAGATGAAGCTATGGTAACATACAATGACGTCTATGTTTTAAATGATGGGGATAAGGTCCAAAGATCGCTTATATTAACTCCTTAAATCAGTTACGACGTTTCAGTCCTTGTCGATGGTGATGATATTGGAAAACTCCTGTACACGATACAGTTGATGGTTTCAGTGAGAGCTCTGGTGAGGGTCACTTTGATACTCAGAGAATAACGCCTCTTCAAATTACAATGCAATATAATGTGGGCAGACAGATTAGGTGTAAGATCGAAAGCCATGAGATGATAACCCTTAGAGAAGGCATACCGTGTAATGTCACTACTTTAGTTCATGAAATGGATATCCGTTTCCAAAAACAATGTTTGGTAAGACATGAAATGGTTGCCATTTGAAATTTGGGATGTATCGATATTTAAGGCAATTGTTTTCCGTCCAAGTACAACGAGAAATTGTTCATGCCGTAGGTTTGGAATTTGAATTGGTTCTTGCTGGCGTCTTCGTTGAGCACAGAGTTTTATAAACATCCCACGATGCATCGTTTGGGTGACTGTCCAGTGAATAAGTTGTCCAGTGATTTCCCTTGCACACCCATAGGAATAGTGATTGTTTTTACTTCCACGTGGGTAATGGGATACTTTGCGGAACTGATGATTAATGCTTTGGCATGTGCCAACATTATAGAAGAAGATACTTTGACACGTCACACAAGAAGATATGCTTCAATGATGTGAACCTTAAAGGATGGGATTTCAGGGACGGCCACAATACAAAAACCGTCTCCGGAACGGACCAACTTGACTCTGAGCTCGGTATTATTCAAAAGGTATTTCTCTTGGCTAAACACATCACCGTGTAGATACACCAAAAGATTCAACGTCATACATTTCAGCGAGATAGCGAAGTGTCTCAAACACCTTGCTGTAAGTATTAACCTCCTAAAAGATTCCGGAGCTGTCTGCGAACAACAAACTGCAATTAAAATATGTTATTTTGGATTCAATGTTGTAATTGAGAAGCGTCTCAATGTAAGATCTATATGCCTACTTGTTGCTTGGTGGTGAGACTAGTTTTGGTTTAAAAACACATCCACTTGTGTGAATAACGAGTGCAACCAATTGTTGACGGGAGCGATTTGATCCACCAAGAGAGATAAAGCATGGTCTTTGAAAGACCAATATAGAACTCGCTTTGACCGGTAACGGTAAATTCGATGGGCGAATTATCGATGGGAGAAGATACAGATTTGTACTGTATCCATTGTCCACTTTAAAGACTGGTTTGCGTGGGTGGGACGGAAAAGAAATCAAGTTTTCTGCGGGCACACTCGCAAGACTGGTGGTGTAGAAACTACATTTTAACTGAAAATATCTTGCGCTTCTTTCTTGACCTTTTTACGTTAGTAAACGATAGAAGGTTGACGTCGGTGCTTCTTACGACGCCCTTTATATCTTGAGCCTGTCATCAATGTGTCAATTTTCTGCTCCACCTTGCGTTTCAGGCTTGTTCCAGCCTCACCAACAAGCTGGCGTAGGGCCTCTTTGAAAGACGATGCTGACTGACGACGTCGGAGAGCACGTTAATACCTACACTAAGTGCCTGTTTTACAATGGCTTTAGCACAGCTTCTCAGCAACGGTACGACGCTCTTAAAAAGGCCGCTGAAAAAACTTCCTATGCCATGCCCGCTTTGATAGGGAGCACCGTGATAGATCGAAGATACACCTGTTCCAGCCTGGTTGACGTAGTATCTTAGTTAGGGACAGTTCATGTTGAGCAGCGTTATAAATGAAGTTCCATGCAAATATTTCCAAACTCGAGAGTGTCTTTTCTTATAATGGTTTCCAGGCTTTCAATTTCCCTTCTAATTACGGGCACGTAGTGCAACGGAGTATAGCTAGCTATCTTATGTATGCCGTAAGCATAGTTTGTGTTTTTGATACCTACAATACTTAAAAGTGGTGCCACAATTTTACCCATGGTGTGATGATCGACAATATCTGTGCAAATGTACTTTTGCGAGTACAAGCCTAGTAGAATGTTAGCACTTTACGGTGAATTTGGGACTTTAATCAGATAAGTCTTAGGTTCAAACTGAGCTGTAGACTTAGTTGACTAGATAGAGTCAACAGCTTGTATATTTGATGAAGGAGAAACAATGTCGACTTTTTGTGAGAGTCTGTATACATGAATACAATTCCGAGATACGCTTTAAACGCCTCTACATCGTTTAGGGCTTTGACAATTTCATGGATAGTGCTGTAATTTCCAGATGGGATTTGATCCTTGAATATTTGTTCCACGCCGTTAGTGTCCACCCAGTTGTACCATAATATTTTGGCCCTTGGGTACGGTGGTGAAACAACATGGATATTGTAATTCGGTGAAGGCGACTTCCCATTGTCCGTCGATTGTATGATCGTAATATGGTTGCGCGGTAAAATTCACGAGGGTATTTTTTGGGAAATATCTCATAGCTCTGTCGCTCGGCAAAGTGTTGTAAAACTGCTCCTTCATGGTAGGACGCTGATGTAACTGGCAAGAATCCAAGAATTAAGACTTGTGGGGTAACTTTTCCACTGCATGTACACTTTATTTCTAATGCCTTTATCCTTTACACGTAGTATTTTATCAAATTTAAAAGATTTGGTGAGACGTACGCGTTGTAATTCAGGTTCGTAAAACGTTCCCTCCACATCCTTGCTTTCAGTATATGTCAACTTGTAGATGACTGGTTGTCGAAACACAACACTACTGACTTTGAAAATTTCTTCGCTCCATTTGCTCTCGTATACCTTTTCAAAGAGCATTTTGTATTTGCTAATATGCACCATGTCACCGACTATTTTGGGCGCAGATTACCGTACAGATTATCTCCAATTTGAAGCACATTGGTTTCTTAAACGTCCGCAGGCGCCAACTTGATACTAGAATGTTTTGCGCCATTGGAAGTTTTGACGAGATCTTGTAGGACGGCCACATAGCGATACATGTTATATTTGGTTAGTAGCGCCAAATACGCCTGATTAGAGTTCTATTGAATCGTTCCACGATGCTCGCCTTCCTTACTAAGAAATTTCCGGACTAGACGTACCGTGAACTCTATCCCCTTGTCCGTCTGTAAACTAAGAGGTTTACGGCCACTTTTATTGAAAATGTACTGAAAGTCATCCCTCACGACGCTCCCCGTCTTGGAGGGAAGCGTCCTCCCTCATGCCATCTTGCTAAACAGGTCGATGACTGTGAGCAAGTACACGGCACCGTCATTGTATTTTCAGAGAATTCGCATATCGTTGAGATCGTCTTGACAGAGATCGTCAATGTTTGACACCACATACTTGTTGCGTGGAAACGTTTTATTACAGATTTATGTAGCGTATAATCGTCCCGCGCACAGAGACATTCTCTTACTTTGATAGGCTCATTCTTGCACGCCTTAATGAGCGACGACCCTCTGGAAGCCCTGCAGGATGAGATGGGTCGTAGTAGATTTCAGATAAACGGCCCATTAAGCTCGAAAGAGCAGACACCTTTATTCGTTCACTCTTATCATTTTCTTATTCTTTGATGTTGTGTCTTTGAAAGTTGTTGGGGTTATGGGCGTCAGATCTTTAATGGATGCCAAGAGTTTCAGTAATACAATAAATTATTTTGAGACGTTTATTTTTTGGAGCGCCGTTAGAAAATATCACCACCCCGACCGCTTGCTGTGTCTTCTTGCTCTGACCAGATAATTGACTAAATCCAAGATATTGGATCCATGGAAAGACGCATCGTGAATAATCACTTCCCCGTTTTCGTCCCAAGAGATAGTGCCTCAGGAAATAAAATGTTATAGTTAAAGTTTAGCTTTCTTACTTGCCTGTACTGGTACAGTATTAAGTACAGTGGGGATGGGAAGTACATATATTTCAGGGGTGGTTGTGGTAGAAACTTTATGCGGTGGAGGGTGCTAACTAAACTACAGAGAGAGATGTAGCACTTGTTGATGTAAAATCCATTTAGACTTGTCGTAAACTTTTGAAGTGAGGATTTTATCCATTTTCTTGTCCAGCTCGTAGACCACCAGATTTGTGGCCGAAGCCACTTGTTGGTAGTATTGCTCGTAGTGGTGTATTGTTTATGGGAACACCAATATAAAATTTTTCGTGTGTTCAATTATATATATGTTGATTAAGGAACCGAGTATACCACTCATTAATGGGGCTAAAAGTAAGGACAGGAACTCTCCCCCGTTTTGAACGAGTAGTCGTCTCTTTTTCTTCCAACACTCTCCTCGTTTGATCAGCTTTTGCAACACCTGCTTATGAGTATGTAGCTTTGTCTTTATAACGAGTTACATATAACAAGTACCAACAAATGGGGTCAATTTTACACTCTGCCATGTTGTTATCGAACTCTGGCGATCGTGAGCACTGACCTCTCTCCAACACACAATTTCCTAAACTAAGCGGAGCCGTCATTCTATTGCTGGTTCGAGAAAGAATCCACGCCCGAGAAAAAATAACTGAAAGTGTGCCGGCGTGCTAGTTGCCACTTCTTCCGCTAGAGCCATTCTCAAAGCTTCTAGTTATATGGATGACCGGAGGAGTCCCCTATCCGTCCCTAACTCCTCCCTTTCCCCTACTTTTTCCCTCATATCCTCCTCACTCTCTCTGAACATGGTTGTAAATTTTTACTATTTATTGGGATATTTGCCGATATTGTCACTCATTGCACTGTTTAATTTGAAAAGGTGAGAGCGGCGTATAAAGTTAAGGGATTATTAATGTCGACAAAATTTTCTTTTGGAAGAGGGGTAAGGGATCTTAAAAAATTATCACTATTTCAGACTTGCGAATTGAAATTTGTTACTATGGGTAGAGTTTGTAGACTATCTTTGGGAATATACTATTATCAGGCATTAATAAATTTAAACGCTATGTGGAATCTTTGCTTATTGTTCTCCTCAGAGCATGATCTATATTTGTGCTCCAGGTATCCTACCTTTTGATTTAATACTCACCGTCGCTCTGATCGATTTCAGTTTTATTTTTTTGGGGGAACATTTGCCCTTATGACAGATATGACGTCCTTTATTTGAGCAGAGGCTAGCATGCTTGATTGTTGACGGGCGTCGCCCCTAAATTAATTGTAAGGGAAATTATCTCCCACTAAATGTATGTTTAGACAGGGCAATTTCACTTATCACTGTTCAATTTTCTTAATGTTGTACGTCAATAAAGGTAGTTATAAGGTATTGTGTTTTGAGCTATGCCCTGAAGATTGACGTCTTTATTAAAATATTCGCCTTTGGAAGCTCCAGTTACAAATTCTAATCTTCTAGTCAATTTCACCATTAATGAAGTTAAATGTTGAATTATGTTAATATTACAAATTATAATCTTTCAGTAAATTTCACCATAAGTGAAGTGAAGTGAAGTGTTGAATTATGTTAATATTTCAAATTCTAATATTTCAGTCAATTTCACCATAAGTGAAGAGAAATGTTGAATTATGTTGATAATTTAAAATAAAATCTTCTTATCAATTTAACCATAAGTAAATTTCAATGTTGAATTATGTTAATATATCAGATTATAGTTTTTTGCCAATTTAACCATAGCTGAAACGAAATGTTAAATATGTTAATATAGCAAATTTTAATTTTCTAGTCAATTTCACCATAAGTGAATTAAAATGTTGAATTTAGTTAATGTTGTTTATTCAAATCTTTCTAGTCAATTCTATGTCAAATCTTGAAAATGTTTCTAATTGAAAGGTTACGCGCCCATTCATATTATATGAATAGTTATGGATATTAATAATGTTTGAAATATGGGAAACCTACTCTGTGAAATGTTATGATACATCTTGATGCCTATACCTTTTTACTCCATACCATTTGTGATTATTTTAATGATCGATCATTATACATCTTCTATAATTGAATCAAAAAAATAATGTTGTTCTGATGTAAACTACCTGACTTTAATTTCTGGGACTTAAAGGTGGTTACATCNGTGAGCACGTAGCTTTGTCTTCTGCGCATTTTTCAACGACACCCACCCTTTTAAAGTGTTGTAGGCACTCTAGCAATCAGATTCTCGTCTGCCATTTTCATAAAGGTGACACGTTGCTGTGGTTTCATGCAATGCATCGCACGCAACGAAGGGGCTTTCTTCAGCACTTTGGAACTCATGGCTTTTAATTGATCTGTAATCGGGAAGTGTCGGTGTTTTTATAACTTTTCCGTGGTACACACAGCACACGACATTTGTATGGGTTCTATATCTGAACCATTTGGGAATACCTTGCTTGAAATCTAACAATATATACCCGTGGGGAGTACTTGTAGCAGAAGATACTTCAAGGGTTGTTGTGGCGATATTTTCAGTCAGTGGAGGGTGCTGACTAAGGTGCAGATAACGCTATTGCAATTGTTGGTATAAAGTCAAGTTTTGAAGCGAGAATTTTTACATTTCCTTGTTCAGCTTGGAGACCAATATATTTGTGGCCACTAGTTGGTGGTGTTACTCGTAGCAGTTTAATGTTTCCGGGAACACCAATATATTTTTCGTGTGTTCCATTATCTACCTGTTGAATAAGGAACCGAGGACACCGCTGATTAATGGGGCTAAATGTAAGGGCAGGAACGCTCCGCCTTTTTGAACAAGTGGTCGTCTCTTCTTTTTCCAACACTCTTCTCGTTTGATCAGCTTGCGCAACACCAGCTTGTGAGCATATATTTTGTCTTCTGCGCATTTTTCAACAGAATTCTCCCTATTAAAGTGTTGTAGGCAGACTCGCAAATCAATTACATCAGTTTATTGTCTGCCGTTCTCAGCAAGGCGACACATTAATGTGGGTTCATGCGATGCACCACTCGCAACAGAGTGGCTTGCTTCAGAACTTTGGGACTCTTGGTTATGAAATGAATGTAATCTAGATGTGTCAATATCTTTATAGTTTTTTAGTGATAGTTACACGCAGCACCCAACATTTGTGCGGGCTCTATATTTGAACAATTCAGGTGTACCTTGCTTGAAATCTAACATTATATACCTATGGTGAGTACTGGTAGCGTCAACGTAAGTTTTTGTAAAACACGTGGGTTTTCAGGATATACCTGACGTGCAAAGTGTTGAATCTTAGCTTTGTCTCTTGGATTTTTAAAAAGCACGAGATAGTGTGAGTTCAAGGAAATGTCTCTTTCGCCCTTTCTCTAGTGGAATATATTTTTTGTAAGTTACATGATGCTAATATTTTGATGATGTTATCCTTTGGAGAAAAGATTGACTACCACTTCGTTGGATTCACGAATCAGGTAGTCCAGAATAATAAGCTGTGGAGTGTCATTACAGGCGTCATCCATTTTTGGCAAGTCCTTACAGAATATTACGTGGGGACTTGGCACTTATTGTTTGAATCCCGGTTGCCATAAATAATAATACCAGGTGATTTTATCAAATAAAAGTCACACATTCTGTCCAAGTGACGAATAGAGTTGGCTTCAAAATGTTACTTTCCACAGACGAAAGGTTAACTGATGATGGCCGAAAACAGATGTTTCAACTTGTCCATAATGTTTGAGACTGAGCCTGTAAGTTAAATGAACTTATATTTATAGGATAGGAAGAAGGGGTGTAGACGTTAAAACCGACACATAACCGTTTTTATAATATTTATTGACACAAATATAAGTTTTAAAATATAGCTCACACCATGAAAAGAATACGTGAAATTTTTAATTACAAAAAAATTTTAGTCATAGAATATATCTTATACCTTGAAATATATTATATATTTAGGTTAAGAGGAAACATTAATCAATTTCTTGAGAACATAGCGGGAATATGGCCTCGGTACTAAATAACTAAGCTAATTTAAAAAGTCCAGTTTAAAAAGTATTTAAATATACATAAAAACAGACATATGGTTTCAATTAAAATATGTACATGAAAATAAACTAAATTTACTAGAATTAAAAGTAGCCCGGGTGCATAAAATAGATCAATAAAAATATATGCGTGTTTACTTGCAAAAAAAAATATGAAAATGAATTTCAAATATTTGAAAAATGGTATGTCAGTAGAATTGTCTAGAATGAAAGAAAAAATATGACTATTCAGAATATTAACCTTTTAGTTGTGGCTAGCAAGTTTACAAGAACTCATACCCAAACGGCAACGTATTATAATTATCAGTTATCCGTCGTTTGGTGGCTGTGATCATCCACTCTCTAGCTTTTATAGGTGGTGGAGATCCTGGAGGTGGGGCGCCGTCTGGATGCGCCACGTTTTCCACGGGCCGTTTGGGATGACTCGTGTTGGTGTTCCCACGTCCAGTTGAAACCAAACAAAAGGCTTAATCAGCCAGAAAGTTATTTGTGCTACAGATCATATTACTTGACATATGAATATGTTAAATTGTGGGATTCTGACAGTTTAGAATATTAGATGTATTATTATTCTATAGTTATTGATAATATATATAAAGGTGCCAAATGCAGATCACATGACTCGACGCATGAATATGTAAAATTGTGAGAATCTGGCAGTTTAGAATATTAGATGTATTATTATTCTATAGTTATTGATATATATATATAAAGGTGCCAAATGCAGATCCCATGACTCGACGCATGAATATGTAAAATTGTGAGAATCTGGCAGTTTAGAATATTAGTTGTATTATTTTATAGGTATTGATATTATCTATAAAAGTGCCAGATGCAAATCACATGACTTGACGTACATGAGGATTCTAGCAGTTTTAGGAAATACAATCTTTTATTTGAATTCAACATCAAAATTGTGGATCATGTGACCTGACGTAAATAGCGTTCATCCTACAAAATCCTACTCTAGCTTTCACCGTAGATGACAGTAGATTAAGAAACCCGTTGCTAATGATACGGTTTGGGAGGGGGGGGAAACAAACTTATTGAATGCTTTCCTTAGCTTAAACAAATACTTTCCACCTACTGAGGAGCATTCGTGTCAGACGGATATTTTGTGGGACGGGTAGTAGGTGCTACTCCGACGAGCCGGGGCCTACGAGAGCTAACCGGCCTGCATGCTCTACCCCCACCACTGAGGTGACGTCATGGATTTCATAGCATTTAGTGCATTCTGCTACGTTGTTTGGACGTGCTAAACATTAAATTAAATAATAGTTTTGTGTTTTGTTCGATTGTTAGGGACTGTTTATAATGTGACTATTGTTGTATGCTTTTGTGTTAGTATAAATTATTACATTTTACTTTTACAGTATAATATTATACTACAACGCGTTATAAAAGTCATATCTTGTAGATGTTTTGTGCTCGTATTTCAATAAAATTATGACTCTAAGAATAGTGATGTCTTAAAATCTGTATTCAAAATTCCTTCAGACGTATTTTTGAAAGATAAATGAACTCTTGCTATTCATAGAGATTAGTTCATCCCCATAAATACGTATGTGTTTTGTGAATAACATTTTACTGATTGTGAAATAATTAGGGAAGATAAAGTAACACGGCCAGATAGAACAGTATTAACGAGTAAAAGAGAGAGAGAGAGGCCTAAATTAATAGATAGATCATTTCCTACAATATTAAAAAACCAGCCAGAATATTTATCAAAAGTTTTACCAAAAAAGATAAAAACACCAGATGAAAACAAAGGTAAAATGAAACTATTATAATAAAATAAAGAAGAACTTGCTTCCAAAAATAAATTCTTTGATTTAAAATCCAATTTTTCAAAGCACTACAAGCAAGAGTTAGGATATACAATCATTAATAATGAAAATAAAATAGCCTTTGTTAAAATAAATATCACAAAATGTTCACCTTCAATTTTTCTATGTGTAAGTGTAAATTGAAGTTTAGCTAGTACGATGCATGTTAAAGGTGTAGACATTACTATAAACATTATTATAATATTAGGCAATCAACATGAACAGTCCTGTAACTTGTGGTCAACATTTAGAACCGTTCTCGAAACAGAAAACAAAGTGGCATTGAAAAGGTTGGAGAGTTTTAGTTAACAACGTTAACGTTCAACTGTTAGTGTAAGTGTTAAAACTATTCAAGTGTTTAACATCAAGCCTACTTATACGAAGAAATGTTTTTGACCAAAAAATCACAAAAAGGTTTTTTATAGGGACTAGAAATGCAATTGGGAAGAGAATTTTGTGGGTTGACCACTAAAAACTGCACTAAGTGTAAACAAACTTATCTAATTTTAGTTTAAAAAGTACCCTAATTGAAATAGTCTGTTATATATTAATAATTAATAATCATATAAAAATTCTGAAAGACAGACTACAATATAAGAAAAGTGAAAATCGTAGATTAAAGAATCTTTCCTGTTAACAAAATTAAGTATATTTCTGTGTATCTCAAACTTTGTAAAACATGTAGCCAGTATTATGTTGATGCTAAGTCATGTTTTTAGTTCTTTTAATAAATTTAACATTTGAAAACATGCTAACTATATTTCCCAATAAATTAGGAGCAAATATTATATTCTAGCTTAGAATTAAGATCACAGCTATTTTTTCAAATCTAGTAAAAATCTAAATTATATATATCATTCGTCAATAATTTGTACTTAACATTAATAACTTTACTAGCACACAATTGATTCAAGTAATTATATTCGAATAATATAGCTGGTGTAAGAAATTAAGAGGGGAGTAATGTTTGTTGTTGACAAAATAAAATCAATCCAGTTGTGAAAAAACTATAACGTATAAAGCTTATAAAGCCTCTACAGAACACGATTTGTTGGAATAGTATATGGGAACGCACGTTAGTTACATCTGCTCTCGTGACGTCACCGCAGAAGCATGCAGGCCCGTTAGCTTTCGTAGGCCCCGGACGAGCTCGCATTGTTCTCAAACATATGTCACATTGTTTACATGTCAGTAGTTTGACCAAAGAACTCTGGGGAGTTTCATCTTGTTACACTCTTAAACCGAACCTACCCACCCACTCTAAATTGGCTAGTCCCATAATTATTTGTACACAGCCCTAAAAAAAATGTAAATGAATTTCACACCCTCACCTCTGAAAACAAAATATTTGGGAGGTTTCAATTCGAGGAGGATAAAAAAAAGGTCCTGTCCATGTGAGCAAACAGTTAAATGACAAGACTTGCCAAAT
Organism: Timema genevievae; assembly: GCA_902155825.1. Taxonomy (NCBI): domain Eukaryota; kingdom Metazoa; phylum Arthropoda; class Insecta; order Phasmatodea; family Timematidae; genus Timema; species Timema genevievae. The sequence goes on along the minus strand of CABFWO010007821.1, from coordinate 1,124 downwards.
GATGAAGCTATTTTGTCCAAACAAACTTTGTCCTCTGTAAAGCTCTCCAACATGGCTCTGATGGATGACCCCTTTTCCCTTTTATGCCAATCTTCGGTAAATACTAATAAAACATAAAGTGTGGACTATATTTAGGTCGAAAGATACATAATCAGTCAATAAAGCGTCCAATGTTAATTGGATGTAAAAACTAAATTATTAAATAAATTCACTATTAATATTCTTCTTCATTATTTAAAATGGCTATAAAGTTTAAATGAAAGAAAGTCACAGTTAGTTTTTATTTAATAAACTAAATTATTATATAAATATGAGTCATCATTATTTAAAAATTGTCTATAAGGCTTAATAAAACTGAAAAAAAAAATGAAAGTCATAGTTAAATTCATAATCTAAATATTGGGGGTCTGAAGTTATAAAATGTGTAACACTTGATAGCATAAACAATGCTGTCTACAATGCTTATATTCGTTCGTTTTTTATGTCGTACGCTTGAAGCTTTTCTTTTTCTTACTGCTTGAAGGTTAGAAGTAGAATGATTAATTTTTCAAGTTGCGAGGGTTTTTATACAAAATTTAATCCCGATTTAGCCTGCATATTTTCTCACATCCTATTGACTAATAATACATTTTAATTTAGCTTCGTTAATAAATTAGATATAATGTACCGTTACTTGTTCAATTGTTTCTTGATCATCGTTGCTTACTGTCACTGCGATAAAACCGCGACAGATAACGAGGTTCGAATCCATGTGGTCACTCCATATAAGTGTCAGTCTCATATAATTCTGGCGGAGGATGTTGGAATTGAATCTCTGTTATGCAAATTGTTGGTGGTTCTTCCACCAGGTAAAAATGCTGGAACGTTTTCTTAATCATCCCTATCCCACTATCAAAATTTATATCTATACACTAGCTAACCCGACAGACGTCGTTCTGTCAAATGCTATTGGACTCTGGCAGTCCCACAAACTTATCTTTTCTGGTCAAGTTCTGGTGATGGCGTCGTTTATAAAGTGCACATGTCGTGATGACATCCTTAGTTTTCAGTAATGGTCACCAGGACAGATAAGTTTGTGATACTATACAGTCACAAATGTGTAATTTAAACAAAAAATTGAATAT
>CABFWO010007820.1:0-22297 GCA_902155825.1 Timema genevievae | reverse complement strand
AATATCTACTGGACACTATGTTGTGTAAATTTTAGAGTGTGGTCAAGTGTATTTTACACACAAGATAATATCTACTGGACACTATGTTGTGTAAATTTTAGAGTGTGGTCAAGTGTATTTTACACACAAGATAATATCTACTGGACACTATGTTGTGTAAATTTTAGAGTGTGGTCAAGTGTATTTTACACACAAGAAAATATCTACTGGACACTATGTTGTGTAAATTTTAGAGTGTGGTCAAGTGTATTTTACACACAAGAAAATAAAAATTTTAGAAATATAGTATAAAACTATAGTAAATACGTTTTCAAATATTTTAAATATTTTGGAAAAAATGTTGATTCAATCAACTAGTTTGAAATGATTTTTTTTCTCTTAGAAACTAGAATATAGCTTTATATTTCATGTAAACACTCCCCAGAAAAAAACTTAGAAACCAAGTCGTAATAGCCTATTTCAAACCATTTACAATTCTAAAAAATCACGTATTGATCAACTAATGTGATTTTTTTCTGTTAAAATAGGTAAAGAGTGTTTTACTTATCAAGAAAAACAATATTCAAATGTCAACTTTTATTTAAAAAAATATTCAAACAAATTTTAAAAATAGCGTATAACTCGAACGTGATGCTAAGAACAAAATTATTAATAATTATATTTTAAACGTCAGTAATGCTATAGAATCAGCTTTTTTTTTTTTGTTGTTGAACCAGAATTTAAAATTAGATTTTAATTTAAGGCTAGGTAAAATCTAGTTATCAAGTTTAAGCAAAATCCAATAAACCGTATAGGTTGTAAACCCAGTTATAGACAGACATACAAGCAGACAAATATAAAATTTAATTTTGGAGTCACATAAACTTCAAGATATTTATCTCGAGTTCGAAACTCTTAAGGATTACAATAATATATATGTAAGAAAGTTAAAGTTAAGCGTGAAAGTCACCCCAGTTAACCTAATAATAATCCCGTCTGTAAAATATAAACCCAATAGTTCGGTCCAGTCTGTAGAAGCCACCTCACAACATAATAGCTGTTTCTCTTCCACTCGTGCGTTGAAGTCACAGAAACCTCTATTACATATTTTAACGTTTCAAGTGAACAAAATATTATATTTAATAATATTTATCACCGCGTCTTACTACCCGTTCGGGCTATACGCTTAAGTACTAATTACTCTTATGGATTTGGAATTGGGAGGGTTGAATTTAGAGGAAGTGAACCCGAATTTGCGTGGAGAGAGAGAGAGAGTGGAAAACCATTTAGGAAAAACCACCCCCAATTCACCCGACCGAGATTCGAACCTCGATCTCCCCGTCCTTGGCGGTCGAGCTCAACACGACTAGCGCGTTAGCCAACTACGCCACCGAGGCGGGTAAGTGAACAAAACGACTCCCTCAAACTCTTTGTTTACATAAGTAAGGTTAAAACATAAACGTCACATTACATATAAAAGCACTAGTAATAAGAATAAACATACTTTTTGTTTATTCACAAACATTACTCAATAGTAAAATTACCCGCATCAGTGATAAACGTCATTTTCATTTTGTGCAGTTTGCCAGAGACGTGGAGGTCACAGATTCCTGGACGAGAGTAGTGAATGTGTTTTTCATATATGGTTTCCAACTTACCATTTATGTAAACACGGGTGAAATTCCTCTGAATTCTATCTTCCTCGTCTCCACACTATACGTCTGATTAAATGCATATAGTGCTGATTAAATGCAGATAGATCGGTAGGGTAGCAAGATGTGTCTGGAAAAAAGTGTTATTTATTGTGATTAGTACAGTTAGCAGCTATTAATGACAATCTGGAGGAGTTGGATGGAAATAATATATTTTTTAAAGTACCCCCATTCGCGTTGCAACTTCTAAGTATTAATGGTACGGCCAGATGTGGAACCTTTGAATTGTAAAGATACTAGAGAAGTACGTGAAGAAATCTAAGTCACGTAATAGTTTACAGTTGTTTTTGGGAGTCGCGACTGATTTTCTGTTTCTATTGACTGTCAAATTTAAAAAAAATTAGTTAGTGGTACTTTTTACAACATGTAATAGGTTGAGATTTAAAAGAATTATTAATTTTCCTTGAACATCAAATCATCTAGAATGGTAAATATTTACTTCCGCATTTTAATATTTTATTTAGTGTTCATTTTGATTAGCAAAAGGATGTATTGGTTTTTCTGCAGGAAAACTTGCTTAGCCTTCAGGAACTGTCATTAAAAAACATGAGGACTAGCGCCATTGCATTTTTGCAATATCTTAGAATGTTCTAAATAATAATTTTAAAAAACATACTTTACTACATAATATTAGGTCTATTAATATTGGAGCAATATTATTTTAAAAATATTTAAATAATATTGTATTTTTGTAAATTTTGTTTTTAAAAAAAAGAAAATTAAAATTATGTTAAACTGTTACAAAAATATAGCTTTTTATTAGGGAAAAAAATGACAAAATATTTTAAGGCATTATTTTATATTTTACTATATTAAAAATTACTGATTACTTTTATATTATTACTGTATTATTTTATTTTAAACATACGGCGGCAATGAGCCAGACGTATAACATCACGACTGGCGCCGTTGTGTATTCACAACATTCCTGCATAGTACCAGTTAAAGTTCTCTTATCTCAGAAAATAAACAATTTTTTAATGTTTGATGACATCATACTACGCAGTAATTGAGAAATAATCTGAGGGCATCCGACCTAATTACCTTTAATTTGAAAAAAGAAATACGAAAAAAATTACAGCTCTTGAGAAAATACAACAGCGTAAGTCACATAAGGTTAAGGGTTTATTGAAATACTATTTCTTAGCCTCTTTGTAATTTTCTATTTTAAAAAGTTTGTGCGATAATTGTGTAACTTTTTTTTTAAATGTAGTATAGGCCTAGTAATTTTTTTTTAGTTTTAGCCATATCCTTTAATGTTTTAAGGTTTAGTTTTAACATTTAATACTTAGCTTTTAACCGTAGATTAATTAAATTAAACAAATATTTAAAAAACAAATTTATTTAAAGATTAATACGCTAGTATAATAGCTATCAACTATTGGTGAAGATTTCTTATAATTTGAAATAATCAATCACATGCACTAATAGAAATACTAAAAAACGTTTTAAAGGTTAATTTTAATAAGTAAAAATCCAACATAATATTTTATTCATTTTGTAATTAATCCCTTTATTAATATGCAATACAAAGAGTTGGTTGGCTGATTGGCTTAAATTCTAGTCTAAAATATTTTTGACATTCACTAATTAATTTTTATTTGCAAGTTAATTAAACAAAATTAACCTTTAATTTAAAAACGCAATATTCTAATATAAAAGCTAACTACTTTTAGTGGAGTCATCTGAATATTTGAAGTGAGCATAGTCACAATATGAAGAATTGTTTCATAGGTTTGGTGCTTCTTAGTAAGTATAAATTCAATACCCTCTTCTAGCCATAACGTAAAAAGTTCTTAAATGCAGTGTAAGACAAAAACTTCGCTTCCTGGTTGGGATTCTAAAATTACCCATAAAGCCACTTACACATTTGACCAATAGCTATTCGACAAAAGTTAGGGGGAGTATTCAAATTTTCAAAGAACATTTGGTAAATATTATCAAGAACTTAAATCTTTTCCCTAATCAAATGTTTTATTAACAATTAAAGAACTTTGAATTGAAACTTTAAATATATTGACTCAGTAATGGGTGTTCTAGCCTGGAGTTCTGCCCAGGAAATAATTTGTTTTCATGATTATTGACCTCTTACACTATTTAAATAATCTCGCATTTCGGCGTATTAAAAATTCGAGCCATTTGTAAAGATTGTCTAGTTCTAGGTTTTATTATAACAGTCCCAACTTTACCAATGAATTTATTCAAATAATTTTGGGAGCCATAAGATTACAAAGATAAATCCAACCATGTGTACTAAAAAAATTAGGAATGCACATATTATACATTAAATCATAGAAGCAAATAGGAATTTTGGAAACTTTAGAACAGCAGTCTAGCATACGATCACATCCATAGACTGAGTCAAATGTGTTTGTGTGAATGCAGATTCCAGACAGAGATAGAAAGTATGGTTCATGACAGATAATCTGGGGTCAAACTAAGTTAGCCGAGTAAAACTTCAGTTGAGTAGTGTTCATATTCAGATGTACTTTTAAATATACTTTCTTCACAGTCTAGCAATACTTTGGGGTTAGAATATTATACCCATAGATATATATCATGTGCATTCCGTTCACCCTTAAAGGTAGAAGTCTTACCATGAAGCACTACACTATGGTCCTATCTTATAATCTACTCCATAGTTGAATAATGCGAGGTAAGCTTGTTACTTTACAGGGTAGACAAAGAGTACAGTAACCTGGAAGAATAGTAAGAGGTGAAACAGGATAGCTTGGAATAACAGTAAGATGTGAAACAGACTAGACTAGAAGAATAGTAAGAGGTGAAACAGGATAGCCTAGAAGAATATTAAGAGATGAGACTTATCACACAACTTCCCTAAACTTACAGTTAACGTTAAGAATATTTATTCACTGATTAAGTAAAAAACTAAGGATTACAAATATCCTTATGGGTATTAAAACATAAGGCACAGATATTTTGGATTGGTACTAAGAGATTGAGCACAATAGTAGTCCATCAGTAACACGGGTAGTTCGTAGCTCCATGAGGACAACCCTCCTCAAACTAGGGCCTTTGGTAACATGAAACTCAAAACATTATCACCTTTATCATAACATTTATATTTAAAAACATGTGTTATTGTTCTAGTCGCGGTTCTTCTTAACTTGCTGTTCCTGTTGCCAACCTCCCAGGGGTATTCTTACGGTGCCCGGTACCACGAGGACCTCCCATGGGATCAGTACCCCTATCGAGGTCACCTACGACGCTCCAACACTGGTTATGACGAGTACGATCATGCTTACTACCCAAGCGATGGCTATTCTTCCAGACGTCAGTTGTCACACCATAGACCTTGCCATCCAGGCCAGAACTACATTGATGGGATGTGCCAATCACCTCGTAGAAGATGTCCTCCTAACTTCAGTTTGATCAACAACGTCTGCACAGATTCAGGTGGCGTGACGGCCGTGCACGTCTCGCAACTAGGATGGTAATTCAGGTAGGAGTGATCGGTGGGTATCCTCAACAGGAGTCGATTGGTATTCGAGAACAGGTTATTTGGAGCTTAGTTTATCAATAGATCTACGTTTTGAAGTGATACTGACCACTAACTTCAGAAGATCCGGGTTGGTTTACTCTCATTTCTATCATATTTACGCTTATCTACCGGAATATGAAGTAAGTTTTTTAAAAATCCTGTTTTGATTGCTGACCTGATACTTTCTGTATAAATTTAGGATTGCCTCCTTCGGTGGCCGCATGGTCTAAAGCGATATTCTCACAGTAGACTAGACTGCCGATGACGGGGAGATTGTTAGAATCTAGGCCAAGGGTACTAAGGATGGTTTTCCCAAAATAGTTTTCCACTCTCCCTCCACGAAAATGTGGAGTACACTTCCTATTAATATAATCTTCCTAGTCCCTAAAACCAGTAGCGTAATTAGTACCTAAGCGTCTATACATTATAAATATAATGTATATATACACATATTATATATACACACATATATACACATATTATATATACACATATTATATATACACAGTATATATATACATATTATATATACATATTTTATACATTATATATAATATATATACAAGTGTTGTTTGTAGGCCTATATTCAGTTTATGGGATCACTAAATATTTCTTCAGCCCGTGGTGTAAATTGATAATATTTGGTCCTTGATATGAAAAACGTAGGAGTACCCTGGTTTAATCGATATTCCTAACAATGCGGGTTTCTTTACTTTTCAAGACAAGGACCGAACTTAATATTCTATATTTGATGTTAATAAATGTCGACAATTTATAATAATTTAAGCAACATTTAAATTTTTACTTATATTCTAAACTTTGTATATCATATTTAATTTTGTGAATCATGTCATTATTTAAATCTAAAATATTCTTGTATCTACATCATTAATGTTTATTTGTTTGTAGGTTGGGGATTTCTGCAGCATTGTTGGTGAAGACAACATACTACACATTATTACTTAATTATTATAGTTAATTGAACAACCTATTTATATTGTGCACCACTTCATTATTATAGTTTATTCTATTTTAAAGGAACAATAAACATTATTTCACTATTTAACATTAAATTGTATTGGCATTAATTTCTTTATTCAAAGTTGTAAATAAAATATTAACATTGTAGTATTGTTAAATTTTATGTTAGAACAATTCCAAATATATGTATATTTGTTGTGAAAATATTTTCTAAAGTAGATAAATGGTTACTTTCATAAATCAAAGCCCTTAATACGCTCACACAACGAAAAATTTAGTCAGAAGTGGTCTGAAATACCCTTAACTATATTTTGAAGCTCATGAAACACAAGAGGTAATGGCAAAGAAGCAACGGGAAATTTATTTCCACCTCTCACGGATTAATTAATAAAAGAAAATTCTTTTTTGATGGGGGTCAATGTTCCATGACCCCCTGAATAAAAAAAACTGTTGTTTTCACGATGCTGTCTGTATCTCTGCCTGGAGCCGAAAAAATTTTACTGATCAGGTTAAAACTTTGTACCAAGGGCATTTTAAAGGTTACTCAGAGGTTTTTTTAATTAGATTTATAACCAAAGGTAGTTTACATAATAGCGAAAAGAAACAAATTTATTTTCTCGAAATCAGCTTTAACAATTTTGATTAAAATTCGTATTTAAACAAGATTACAAACAAAATACCACTTTTTTAATTTAAATAAGCGGATATTCTCAATTATTTTGATCATATGCTTTTCAAATAAGAGATAACTCATTACTGCAAAGTCTTAGTACTGCTAAAAAAAACTTGTATATGAAATATATTATCATAAAACTGATAGTTTCAGAGTTAAAAGCAAATATATACTTTTAAATTGAGTTCTGGGAATTGGGTAGTTTTATCAGTGCACACTAACTGCAGAGTTAAATATAATTCAAAATGTAACATGGAGGCTAGGTTAGGTCAAGTTACGTTAGGTTATGTTAGTCTAGGTTAGGTTAGGTTAGGTTAGTCTAGGTTAGGTTAGGTTAGGTTAGTCTAGGTTAGGTTATGCTAGGTTAAATTAGGCTAGACTACGTTGGGCTAGTGGTTAGGAGTTGATGGGACTACAGGGTGTTCCGCAATTCGAGTGGGCCCTGATTCAATGTCTGGTGACAGGTATACTTTACTCCGCAATTCGAGTGCACCCAGTTTGATTGCTATGCTCTTTGGGGAACAATGATGTTCCTTTATCCACAATGTGTTTCTGTAACAGTGCATCGTATATTATTTCGTATCCATACTCTGGTGAAATGTGATTCTCTTTCATCCTTTCTGTTTCTGTAGGAATATATATTATATATTTGTTTCGCATATATTATGAATTTTTAGTAAATGTATTCATTTTTTGGTAAAGGAGCATTGTACCATTTATTTTTACTAAACCTCATGTAATATTTATGATAAAATCAGCTTAAGTTATTCTCAAATTATAAAACAGGCTATGAATTTAATTGTATTAGTATAAATAATTGTATCAGGTCTATATAACCATCTCTTTTGCCACAGCCAATGGTTCCTAAACTTTTTGAATGGGGTACCACCAAGCTAATGCTAAATATTTAGTATTTCACTGCATTTTTAATGGTGCCCAGGAACTTAATAACATATACTATGCGGCTGCACCAGCTGCCTAAGCTTGAACCAATGTTGCCACCTCTCCAACTACTGTTTAAATATGTTCTACTTTTGGTCAGACTTGCTTGTAATATAGTTATAATATTTTATGTGGACTTGTCTTTTTTGCAACTTTAATTTGCTTGTTTTGTTTGGCTTTTACCACCGCATATAATTGTACGAACCAATGGTGGTACACGTACCACAGTTTGGGAACCACTGTGCTACACCCTTTATAAATAATTTTTCTGTTCTAAATGCTGGGGGGTCACACGAGTGCATCGGCAGCCAAGCGGACTTTGTTTCTGTGACCTAAGGACTCCATTACGTAGTTGATACCGCATATAAGATAATATAACAGCGATTACAACCATCAGAAGTCAAATCCAACTCGTGAGAGCAAACCCGTTATTTCTAAACGACCGCCATGTTGACAAACAGATTGGTGTTGATCGGGGCCCTGCTGGTGGCAGGTATGATCCTCTGCAGCCAACCGGAAGTGGTAGTCGCGGCCAAGAGGGACGGAGAAAGGTCGGACGATTCGTCAGACGAATCGTCGAACAAGTCGAATCGTAAATCGTCGGATAGTTCAGAGTCATCTTCGTCCGGGGAAGAAACACGGCGTGGGAATCGCTACTGACCGACAACCAAAAAAAGATTGGACGTTATAGTTTGTAAGTTATTAGAATATAAATATCCTATAGTACGTCTGGGTTAACTGCAGTTAATTACACTAATGAGGTAGGGATGAGGATGGTATAATTTATAAGAAGTGTACCCACACTCGTTTGTGGAAAGAATGGAAAACCAATCTAGTAACTCAACCTCGGTACACCCAGTTGGGATTAAAACCCCGACCTCGTGATCTCCGGTAAACCAGACCAGACGAGCCTTAAGTCTAATTTCCCGTGTCCACCGCGGTGAGATATACATATATTATTATATATATTATATATTATACTATATTATTATATATATAATTAATTCAGTTTTAATAGACCTACCAATAAGTACACCCGATTGGTGATTGTTAATATTTAGCCTAGGAGAATTGAATTAGAATTGCAGATCTTAATTAAATATTCCAGCATTCTCAATTTAATAGAATGAGAAATAACATAAAAGCTAGCAGATATCAAACCTCAACCTCCTGGGTCAGTGTCGGACACCCTAACCTTGCAGTCAACCCTTAAGGTCAAAACAAATTTTTGCAGTGCTATCAATCAAGGTTATTCCTCACCTGTGATCACATGGTATGAGGCATCAGTTTCACAAAGGTACTAGAATACCGATGACGGGGAGTTTCTGGTCCAAGTTTCTATGGCATGGTCCCTTCCCCCCCTCCCCCCAATGAGCTTCCAACCCTTCTCCACGTTAGTGTGGTTGCATTTCCTCAAAGTCACCCTTTCAACATCTACCCTTATGATATGTTTTTAAAAGGCTTGTTTCGAATAAAAATAATGGTGTGAAGTTCAATTTTTTTCGATTCAAAACCTAGCTCAGACATTAAAATTGACCTGGAATAGATTAAGTGGAATGAAGTGGAATGAGGGTGGACTAGAAAGAATTACCTCAAGATAGGGATTGGGTGTAATAGAGGTGTACTGGAAGTAGCTAGCTAAAAATATGGACAGATGGCGTACTTTTTTAAGTGCATAAATTAATTTTAGAATTCCTAATGTTATAGAATACAGTAACTAAGTAATGTTTAAAATATTTTAGCCTAAGCTGATTAATAAAGTAAATATCATAAAATGCAATTCAATTATTCGAGATTTTTTTTATAATATGAACATTAATTTGTAATGTACAGCAGATAACATCACAAAATGATTTTTAAAAATGTAAAATAGATATGTGTTTTAACCTTCCATATTTTATTGGTGAAGCTTCATGGTTGTCGAAGATAAAAATTATTATTTTTAAAATAGTAGACTAATATTTGAAGCGAATTGGAAGTTCTCGAAGCTTCGCACGCTCCTAGAACGTTATGATATCAAAACTTTTATTCTTAAGTCTTAACCTATGATTTTCATAGTGTACATTATAATTGATCCTTATATTACACATGAATATGTAAAGGTTGTACAATCCTATATATTATTTCTGATGTCAACATCCCTTTTTCTCAACTAATACAAAGCCTACAGCGATGAATAAGGTATCAATGGATTGGATTTTTTTTTACCGATTACCGAAAATAAACTCGTTATTTTGTGTATACACTTCGTTGAGTATTTAATTTCAACAACCCAACAAAATACTAAATTTTTTTTTTTGTGGAGGAAGGGAGGTTAAGGTTGAATGTGCGAAAGTTTTGCAAAGGTTTACTGGTTTGTTATAAGATAGCATATTGCAAAGGTTGTACATTTTGTCATAGTATAATATATTCCTCATGTTTTAATTATGTCTGTGAAGTCTCGAGTCGAAGGCTTGGCGTACTGGCTTCACAGCCCTTGTTTGATACCATTAATGAGTTGAACTAGTTGGAGTCAGAAGCCTTAGCTCAGTCGGTAGCATGTCTTAATACTGAGATTAGGGTCCTATGTTCGATTCATGGCATGAACAAAAAATTCATCAGTGGTTAAATGTGGGTTTTCCCATTCATAGTGATAAATCAAAGGCCAAGGGCTGTATGTTGTGTGTGTTCTAGAATTAAATTAGTTTATAAGTCATGTGAGGATGTAAACAGTTGGTTCAGAAAGTGCACGTTAAATACCTCAAATTTAAAAAAAAAATAAGTTGGATAAAATTTAGTATGGAATAGTCGAGAGTTTAATAAATAAGATATTAAGAACGAATGAATTGATTATGTGATTGTATTAATCAGGTGTTACAACTTTTTTATTGCCACGTCCTACTACCTGTACAGGTTAAACGCATGCGTGATCATTATTTTGGTAGGGGTAAGGAAGGAAGCATTTTCATGGAAAGAGAGTGGGAAACCATTTAGGAAAAACACCCTAAGTACATCCAACCGGGATTCAAGCCCTGATATCCTCGTCATAATCAGGCCAGTCTAACACGAGAGTAGTTAGATCATGCAGCCACTGAAGCGGGTATTATAAACATAATATAAATATGTTATATCACAAGTGTAAAATACAAATAATTTAATTATATATGTTATATCTTGTTTGATAATTGTTTAAGCCATATTTTAACGAAACTTTTGTTTTAATATTTCAGGTTACTTAATAAACAAAAAGATTTGACGACCTTCTTCAGGAACTATATATTATATATCTTCGCTGACTTAATAATAAGATTATAGCTTTATGTTCATTAAAATTTCTAATATAATCTCTTTAATATAATTGATGTAAAATAAATATTATAATAAAAAGCTATGTTGTGTTTTTATTCAAATTCTTTAATTTCTTTAACCTATATTGTAATTTGAATAAATGACAGAGACTAAGCTGTTTTGCAAAATTGATTTTATAGCTTCATGAAAATAGCAATGATATTTCAGATTTAACTTGGAGCAAATTGTTAATTTCTATGATTAATAATCAAGCTTTCACAGTACATTGAAATAATGAAATAACTGAAACATGTTAACTTGAAGAAATTTGAACCAGGAACCTTTAGTTTAAGAAGACCACCTACTGGAGCAGTGATACGTAATGTAGATGTCCAGTAAATCCACGTTTTTTTTAGGAAACAGTTTGTTATTTCAAAATATGGTAAATGTCTAAATAGAGATGAAATGTATAAGTAAATCTGTATTGGATTAAAAACCATAGATTTTAATTAAAGTTGGATCGAATATACTATATTATGAATACGAACACTTATTGTATCTATTAATCCCGAGTTCAAATCCGAATCTTACGGCAAATGATTAAATATAAAAAATAGCAGAATAATAGAAAGCAGAAATAGTAACTAAATGTTAATATTATTTCCTATAATCAACTCATTATAACATTAATATATTCAGTTAAGTGTTAAATTAAAGGTCTGGGGTCAGGTTGTTAAGTTTGTCCTATAATTATTTTTAGTATAGACCACCAATTAGTTGCATTAAAGCTATACAATAAATTATAATTCAAAATTTGAGAAAAATACATGTATTTGAGTTTGGAATTCAATATTTTCTCGAATCCTCAAATCTCAAATATATTTAAGGATTCGTGGGGTTCAATAAGTCTAGGATTTGAGAGACCCATTCCTGAATTCAAGTGTTATAAATTTTAAAAATTATATGTTCAACACTAAATGTCGCAGTTCTGAGCTCAAAGTAAAGCGTTAGAAATATAGATGGTGACTCCTTCAAACAACAAACAAGTTTCAATATTGTCAAAACAGGAGATTATAGCTAAGATAATAAAATTTATGATCACTTTAATCGTTTTGAAGCTTTCTAAATACCATTCTCATTATAATATTTCCCTTCAAGTAGGTGGTACTCAAAACGTACTATATCTCTAGCAACAGAATTACAGTCCAATTGGTGACCTGGCGGTCTAGGGGTAAGGTGTCTAACTTATGTGCTGAGGGTCCGGGGTTCAATTCTCGGTCCCGGCGCAGATTTGTCTGATTGCCAAACCCTTCCTTCACCTCTGACAAGATGTGTATTAATCACAACTTGTGAATGTGAGGAATGCCAGGCCTCCACCGTGGTTCGGATCCCACATTAAACTGTAGGTCCTCCATTTCATCTCACAATCATCCTACCATTACACATTAGCTTAAGTGCGTATAACCCGGACGGCTAGTAAGACGCGGTGCTAATAATAATAGTAATAATAATAATAATAGTAATAATAATAATAATAATAATAATAATAGTAATAATAATAATAATAATAATGTCCCATTTTAATGAGAACACTTTCTTAGCATTACGTCTTACTACCTCTTCAGGTGATAAGTATTTGTACTAGTGACGCTAATGTGTTAGGGATTAGGAAGGTTAAATTTAGAGGAAGAGTATCCGCATTTGCTTGGAGGGAGAGTGTAAAACCATTTAGATGAAAACCATCCTCAGTGCACCCGACTGGGATTCGAACCTCGATCTCCCAGTCATCAGCAGTCGTCTAGTCTACTGGATATTGACGCCTTAGACCATGCGGCCACCGAAGAAGGTGAGAAGAACCTTATTTGACCACAAAAATATACGTATGTATTTTTAAAAACGACCTCTTCCTGTGAACGTTCTCTTTCCAAGATTTTTCCAAAGCCAAACACATTCCTCCAAATATCTCTCCTAAAACACCATAGTCGCAAGTACAAACAATTGCTACTAGAGTTTACTAGCTTAAAAAATCTAAGGTGACCTTTGCAATGACGCGTCAAACAAAAGCCATAATTACGAGTTAAACAGCCAAACTATTATATTCATTGGCTAACGCGCTAGTCGTGTTGAGCTCGACCGCCGAAGACGGGGAGATCGAGGTTCAAATCTCGGTCGGGTGAACTGGGGGTGGTTTTCCCTAAATAGTTTTCCACTCTCCTTCCACGTAAATGTGGGTTCACTTCATCTTAATTAAACCCTCCTAATTCCTAATCCATTAGCGTAATTAGTACTTAAGCGTGTAACACGAACGGGTAGTAAGACGCGGTGCTAAATATATTATATTATTATATTCATTCATTACGGTTATAGCCGCATCTAAATATCACATAATTTATATTGAAAAGTAATAACCAGACAAGGGAATTAAACCCGGAACCTTTGTCTTAGCGCACCTAAGCTCTTACCACTGGGCTATCCCTTGCTTTGGTTCATTCTACACTCATATTTTAATACAAAATCTTTCATGGGTTTTTTTTAAACTATTTATATTGCCTAGACATCTGACTAAGTCTAGTCCTACTTTTCTATTATCTACTTTTAATTTATTTTCCTCTATAATTGTTTTCCTATATAATTTCATGAGAGAGGTAACTAACGTAAAACTAACTTTCTATCTAACCTATATCTCAGAGACGCTTTCGCGTATTGACATGCTCAAATACAACCTGAAAGGAAGCATAAGAGAAAAAAAAATCCATCATGTACTGACAAATTGGTCACACTGTGTTACATATAACTTAATATTTATGCAGTTTACTGCATTTACAGGTTCGGTGTCACGCGTGTTCCTTGTAGACCTAGGGTACGCTTTGATTTTATTGGTGTTCCTGCCTGGTGTTGGCTGAACTGGGTGACTGCATGGTAGCCAGCCAGCCTTCAGGCCAATTGATGCCCTGGTCGACCACCGGTGCTGACCTCTTGACTACACTTGTTGCCAATTGGTGTGATGAGAAAGCGCACAGTTTAAAGTCTAACCATTAATTTTACTATCACAATTATTTTTTATAGATAGTTCTTGATTTAGTTCTTGAACTTTCCGTATAAAATGCAATGATAAGCTTAGGCCGAAGGTCATCATAAGCGTCACAGAGCAGTTGGTTATCGTTTAAAATAAATTATTCTTAGTACGATTTGTTCATTTAGATTTTCTAGGAACCTTCAAAGAAATAAAATAGCCTCAAATATCATAAAATATAAGACCGGCATAAACAGTAGTCTCTGATAGTGTTCGCGAGCCAGTGAAACGAGGAAGTTATCATTATCAACGAGAAATACAGCAAAGATGTTCATAAAAATCAGTTTGGCCGTTCTACTTCTCGCACTGATTGTATCAACCCAGGGTCGTGTATTCGTCAGAAGTTCCTCTTCGGATTCTTCAGAGTCGAGCGAATCCTCGAAGTCATCCGAATCTTCGGATTCTTCAGAGTCGTCGGAGTCTAAAGCGCTAGATTGGCTTAATAGAGGACGCACCGTCGTAGTGTATCTACCAGCGCCACAACAAGAGACGGTGCTGAACTCTATCGCGGAGACCGAGGACAACTCCGTGGCCAGGAACCAACTCCCGGCGCTAGATGCCGCCAACAACACTCTGAATAACAACGTGGCAGTGAGTGTGAGCCGGGTTTAAGAAAGACACGACGTCTTAGATCACGTTAATGGAACCATGAGGGTGAGTGATTTCATTACTGACAGAGCAAAGTGAGGTTCAGTTTTAACTTGAGCGTTTGGCAAATCATCCGTCTGTCCGGATCTTTTGTCACGAGATAACTGTCATTTACGTGGACCAATTTCAACAATGTCCGCTTCTGTGGCCGTATAGTCTAACGCGCTACTCTCGCAGTATAATAGACTGCCGATGACGGGGAGATCAAGGTTCGAAACTAGTTCGGGTGTAAGGATGGTGGCTTATTCAAAATGGTTTTCCATTCTCCATCCACGCAAATTTAGGTATACTTCCTATAAATATAGCCTTACTAAACCCTAAAACCATTAGCGTAATAATTACATGAGCGTATAACCCGAACGGATAGTAAGAAGCAGTGCTAGTAAATAAATACAATACATTTCTTGGGATTATAATGCTATAGAGTGAAATAACTTAGATAGATAGGTAGATAGATAATGTCAATTATTATTAGGTTTAAATGTAGGCTGATGATAATTTTTTATACACATAATAAATAAACTTCATTGTAAGCACCATGAATAGTTGAAATAATAGAGCATGAATAGTTGAAATAGTAGAGCTTAAAATAATATTATAGCGAACATTAAAACCAAGGGTATCAAATAAAATAATTATTTTTATATGCGTGGATTTTGAAGCTAACCAATAAGAACTTAGATAAATTTGAGTTTTTTTTTGTGTAGTTTTATTTCAACATTCAAGACGTTTCATCGGACTCCTTGAAATCAAATTCAAATTTAAACATTATGAATAAATTAAAATAATATAGCTATTTTAGTTTGTATTTTGAAATGAAAATTCCTTTTGAAACTCACGTGAAATAAAAAGATTTAATAATTTTAAAGTGAAAAGAAAATAACTCGATCAATTGCATACAAGAAACTGAATTTTCACACAAATTTACACCCTCATGTAATAATATTGCTTATTTGTTTGTTTTCAAGGTCATCTGGATAGCAAGAAGAGACATTCCCAGAAGAACATTTAGGTGATGATTTAAGAACCGAAGCTATCAAACTTTTATTACCCCCTGAAAGATTCTCATCACAATAATGAACATTAAAAATAATTGAAGCTGTGAACTGGTGGAGGAGATAGATTGCTATCAATATTTTGCTCTAACAATACACAAAATTACATTTGTATCATTAAGGTATAAAGTTCAACATTGATATTAAAATAAAAATGTACTAGAAAATTGAAATTTTATTTTGATAGTGTTTTAGTTTTGATAATGGTCATGAAAAAAATTACACTATATATTATAATATTTCACGTAAATTAATTGATTTAAATAAAGGCTATGTAAATACAACATATTTTTACAAAAGTTGTTGTGTAAGTTTTTAAAAAATGGACAAAACCTCGACCTTGGCCATGCTCGTGTGAGGATTGTGTTTCAAATGAAAGCTTAGGCTTTTTATCTCATGGAAATTAAACATGTATAGAGTGTTACGAGCCCAATTCATGTTAATAACCTGTAAAACCAATATTTAACAAATTTATAGAGTTATCCTTTCACCCAGATTAGCTCATTTTCAAGAGAAAAAGAATTATTTGATTGATGACGCTCTAAAAGGTGACAGTTATATTATTATACCCCGAAAAATAGTTTTGTTTGAGGTTAAAAATTTGATTTATGCGTCGTTGGTGTATTTTTATACATATTTTGATTAGAATTAATACCGGTTTTTGGAAAAAAATACATGTTCACTTTACAACTAGACAATTATATTTAAAACGAAATAAGTATTTATTTTTAATCACATGTGTTTAGCTAGATTATAATATTTAGAATTTATTTTAAGATTACTATTTTTTTTTTCTTAACTGAGCGTGCAATTTTAGTAATCCTCAAACCTTCTCTAACCATTTCCCACCAAAATATTTTGGCAGCAATATTCAGAACACTGTGGTACACTAAACCTCGCTGGAGAAAAAAAAAACCCTTAACATTTCCCTTAATTCAGTTTCCAACCAAATTCTCTCCTCTCACAACAGACGTGATATGTGTCTCCAACAGCCCCCTCCTATATTCCGTCACCATCACTCCCCCAACTTCCCCCGCCTTCCCCCCCCAATTTTCTTTACACAAAGAGATTTCCCCACTAACTGGTTATTCCGACATATCTATCATCCTCTTCTCCTCCTGAAAAAAAAATATATATATATATATATATATTCAATAAACTCTTAGGACTTTCGTTCTTGTTACTGGTGGTAAAAATGCTTCAATAGAGAGCGCGTCACAACTTTTAACGATGGTGCTTGACGCGAATATTACACCGAAAGGAAGCAAAGAAGTCATTGAATGAAAACGTAGAGGACCTTATTTTCAACCCCATTACCCATATGTATATATAAATAAGGGTGCATGCTTCAGGCGTGTATATGACACTTCCGAACGACACGACAAGGTAGAGGTCAAATTAGGTCACGGATAATCTGTACGAGGGAGTGAATCCGTCTGGATTAGACAGGTATTAATGGTGGCACGACACATTCGTAAATACTTTCTCACATAATATTATGTAGTTTAGAACCCACGTCGGTGGCCGCATGGTATATGGCAGAGGTTTCACAACTTAAAAGTACCCGAATGTCACCATTGAATCCACGAGTCTTGTGGCGCGCTTAATCCTTATTGGCTAAATTATGTCAATTTATGTAAACACAAAAACCGGTATTTTATTTTGAATGAAATAAGAAGTGATCCAGTTATATACTTAACAAATTTTCCTGCCAAAATCACTATCTTTGATACGTCAATATAATACAGAACTTGCTTTGCCCCCAGTCATCCGATTCGGCACACTTATGACAATTTGATGTGCCAATATGCCCGTCAAATTTTATGATTCTAGCTGTCCCATGATTGTGTCAGAAATTTTTTTTAATGTGTAAAATGTGCCAAATTTACCTAAAATCAAAAATTCTAGCTCTATCTCGTCAAATCCGTAGCTGCTGGTGCAATCCGTTTTTTTGATAGGTCTTACCGTTTAGCCACAAGAGTCCTCCAAAGAAAGGTCCACATCAACTTTAAAGTTGCTCCGCCATTTTGAATTTTTTTTCGGAGTTAAAATTTTTTTTTTAACTTTTTGGAATTTTCCCGTCGGTTACAGGCTAAAAAGCTATAAGTTTGCCAAATTTTAAATTTCTAGCTCATCTGGAAGTGGGTAAACATTAATGTCACTCAGTGAGTGAGTCAGCCATGTGGCTTTATAGTATAGTAATTATAATAATAATAATAATAATAATAATAATATTTGAGGATGAAATTAAACATAAACATAAGTTGGAGTTTTCATGTATTCATCCCACAAAAGTCAAAACTTAACGTTTTTCGACTAAAAACATCAATTTTACTACAGAATATTCCTTTTCAAAAAAAAACTTCGTGGGCCGCATAATAAAAAAAAGCATGGCGGACCGCTGCCCCAGTTGGAAGCCTCTGTCTGGTCTAAGACATCATTCTCATGTTGGACCGGATTGCCGACGACTGGGAGATCTAGGTTCAAATCATGGCCAAGTATGCTGCTTAAGAGTGTTTTTACTAAATGGTTCTCCACTCTCCTTCCACGCAATTGCCGGTGGATCATCTCTAAAAGTGCTTCCTTCATCATTCCTACCGCATTAGAGTCATTAACATAGTATATAGGCTACGTATAACATGAACAAGTAGTAAGACGTGGCCCACCTCGGTGGTCGCATGGTCTAAGACACTAGTCTCGCAGTAGACTGGAGTGTCAGTAACAGGGAGATCTAAGGATACACAGAGTATTTTTTTTTCTTTCAAAATTGTTTTCCACTCTCCCTCCACGCAAATTTGGATATACTTCCTCTAAATATAACCTACCTAAAATCATTAGTGTGATTAGTACAAAATCGTATAACACGAAAGGGTAGTATGAAGTGGTAAAATAAACGTAAGAAGTGGTGATTTAAAAAAGCTAAGAAATTTAATAATACAAGTGTTATAACGTCTCTGTTTTATTTGGGTGCCCGGTAGCCAACCCTAACTACAACACTACCGCGGCACCGTAGGGACTTACTTGGTTGGGATGGACCCCGAGCGGTAGGGGTTGGAATGGATGGTTCGTGGAGAGTGAGACTCGAATGTTAGTCCAATAATTTCTATTTATTAATCGATTCAGATGACTAAACTACTACTTAGGTAACCGGGTAGATCTCCCGTGACGAGGGAGCATGCACGATAACGGGACTCGCAAAACTTCCTAGAGACCAGCGATCGACCCTCCGGTGGGGGAAGCACCAGATCACATTTTCCCCCTCCGTGTCTTAGTCAATGGTTGCTAGATGACTACTCTCATGCACCAACCATGGCTTCTCTTCAACTGGGGTAAAGCTCCGCCCCTACTTTTTAATCAACCAATCACTAAACAAGGTGATATACTAGTACTTAAACTTGCTGATCTAGATGTGTCCAACAAGCCAGGAAGGTCCATTGGTCGCATCATGCTCGCTCGTCAACAAGATGCAATCTATATGAGATATATGCTATTCTCAGCAGGATGGCAACCCAACACTCTTGACTTCCAAGGAAATGTACAAGCGTGGGTTAACCTCTTACCAGAATAAATCTTAAAATAATTATGCTCTTACAATATTGTGTTATTTTTAAAAAATAATATTCTACTACTCAATTTATTTATTTTCTCGTTTCTTTTTTTTTTATCTTCCGCCAAACTTCCGCGGCACACCGGCTAATCCTTCGCGGCACTCCAATGTGTCGCGGCACACCGTTTGAAAACCACTGCTTAGACAAGTGTTCAGTTCATAGTGTACCCTGGCCGTGTCTAGGTTTGAGGCAGGAAAGGCCCAAAAAGTTCCAGTGGATGAGAAAGAGAATGGGGTTTGGGGGAGACAAGTTTGCCCCTTGGTGACCCTCAACCTAAACCATTAGTTTACAGGGAGTTATGGGGGGATGCGGGAGATCGGAAGGGGGAAGGATACTTCTAACCCATTGGGCTCAAAGCTCCAAGATTGCTTACTGCGTCGTAATAACGCCGGTCACGTGATCTGAAAAATAGATACAAACGCGGTCAAAAAAGGTTACATGCTTCGACTGCCCCGACAATCTTAGGATATAATGTTGATTCATAAATCACACCAAAAAAAAATTATACCGTCATTTTGTGAAAATCGTACAAGAAATTTTCCCGCCCTGAGAGGTTCAGTGGCCAGCTGTTAGTTTGGAGGATCCTGGTTTGAGCCCAGATCGTGGCAAAAATTAAAATTTTTATTTTAGTGTACCGCGTCTATCCAAATATTCACGTTAGTTGAATAGGGATAAGAGGAAGTAAGGCATAATTTAGAGGAAATGTAACAGTATTTGCAAGCGGGTAGTAAGACGTAATGCTAAAAAAAAGTATTTGTTTGAATGGATGGTCAGGAAAAAAAAAATTATAATTTTAATACCACGTCTTCCTACCTGTTCCGGTTATACGCATATGAACTAATTACGCTAATGAATTAGGGTTGAGGAAGGTTAAATTTAAAGGAAGTGTACCCACATTTGCGTGAAGAGTGGAAAACCTTTTTTGGAAACACCACCCTCAGTGCACCCAACTTGGATTTGAATCCCGATATCCCTGTCGTCAGAAATCTTGTCCAACATGGAAGTAATGCCTTAGACCATACGACCACCGGAACAAGTAACATTTAGTAAAAACCAACCTCAAAAACACTCAGTAACGATTCGATCCCCGGCGTTCTTGACACCAACAAACCAAACCACATTAGTTTGACACCTTAGCCCATGCGCCAACCGCGGGTATTAACTTAATTAATACAAGCGTCATTTAACTCTTTATTCGTACTGGGTGGATGTGAGCAAATTAACTAATAGTAAATGTACCATTCCTCTTCTAGAGAGAGAGTTTTGAAGTTTTAAAAATGATTAAAAATTCATCATAAAGACTCAAATGACACAAATGCGGGTATATTTAATTTAAATTCTACCTTTCTCATACCTATCTCATTAGTGTAATTAAGATAAGTATAGTTCAGACGCGGTGGAAAACGTGCAGTTTACTAAAGTGTTAATTAATTAAATTTAAACTAAGTAATATTATTGTAAAATTAATTCGATAATAGATTATTTTACATGGTTACCAGGTGACCTGGTGGTCTAGGGATAAGGTGTCAGACTTCTGTGCTGGGGGTCCGGGGTTCAATCCTCAGTCTCGGCACAGATTTATCTGATTACCAAACCCTTCCTTCACCTCTGACAAGACGTGTATTAATCACAACTTGTGAATGTGTGGATTGCTAGGCCTCCACCGTGGTTCGGATCCCACGTTAAACTGTAGGTCCTCCATTTCATCTCACAATCACCAAATCATTACACATTAGCGTAAGTGCGTATAACCCGAACGGGTAGTAAGACGCAATGCTAATAATAATACATGGTTACCATTTAAAAAAAATTCGTATCAGTTACAACACCAGTTAAAAAGTCAGTTTACTTATTTAACAGTAGAAATGCTTGCATTGGTACATCTAAACATTCCATAGAAAATATAATTTTTTAATGGTTTCATGCAAAAAAATAGAATAAATGTTCAGAAATAGAGTAGATAGATATTTAAAAATTATTTTACAACCTTTTTTGTTTTCCACTCCAAACTCCCAATTAATTTTATGTTTTGTTATTAATCGAAGGAAAAGTTTCGTGAAGAAAATATCGTTGTCTGTTGGTGTTGGACATCCCGGCTGTAAGTCAAGGTCGCTGAGCTAACTCACCCATTTTCCCATTCAATCCTCACCATCGAAAAGAAAGCGATCGCAAGCATCCGATTGATCGCCCCGTTAGTAAAATTGATACGCAGTGAGTGTGAAGCTAGTTTAGAAGGTGGTGTTTTTTTTAGATGTTTGTTTCGCCAAGTTTCGTCTCTTATTGACAAACACTACTTCACTCTTCGGTCATGAAATTGAGTGACCCGCGTCAAAGTAACCGAATACGTTCATAATTCAAGGGGCCCTTTCCGTTTACATACCGCGGTAAGATGAGTCTTTTCTTCACCATGCACACACCTTTTCCGTGTTTCCTAATTCAGAGCTGCTTTCTCTCGCCTTTCACTTTGAACGAAAGAACTTCTCAATTTCTCGAGTCCTGATATAACCTCTTCATCTCTCTACCCTCCCACCAAATTCCTCTTCTCTTCTCGCCCTTCTTCACAAGTCCACATGATTTCTTGCCATTGTCACGTGGCCGAATTACGTACAAAAATGGATCAAAGTTCAAACGAATGTGTTCATCCTTTTTTTTTTTTGCTATCGGCGGCTTATCAAAACTAATTTAATATCTGTGCTTGGCAATATTATTTCAAATATGCGTGATGTATTTAGAGATAAGATAAAAAATGTATTAAAGACTTATGATATTTAGTTTCCAGAGAATAATGATTTATAGTCGTCAAAGAAGTGAGTAATTATTGAGTAACTTGAGCTTGTCCTTTCTTAAAGCCCCCCCC
>CABFWO010007819.1:0-22302 GCA_902155825.1 Timema genevievae | reverse complement strand
CGCCGGAAAACGGAAGAAAACTGTACGGATGTCGACCTTTGGAGCGCTCCGGTGAAAAGTTCTCTGGGTCGAACTCATCTGGGTTCGGGTAGATATTGGGGTTGCGATGTAGAGAATATATACTAAATATCACGTCACAACCCTTAGGTATAGTGTAGTTTGTTATTTTGATATCTTCAGTTGAAGTTCTTGGCATGAATGGCACCACCGGATAGAGCCGAAGTGATTCTTTTATGACTTGTTCGGTGTATTTAAGGTTGTTTAAATCCTCCATTGATACTGAACGCTCCACGTCATCTCCAAAAACAGCGTCAAGTTCTTCTTGTACTTTCCTCTGAACATCCTGGTGGAATCCTAGTAGCATCATCGTGAAGCTCAGGCTGGTTGCAGTAGTTTCCATTCCTGCTATGATTGTCCAGTTTATTTCTCCAATGATTTCGTTCTTATTTAAAAGACATTCGTTGTGTTCAATCAATTGAATCATGGAATCTATTAGTGATTGTCGATATTTATTGGCTGACTTATCTGAGGTCACTCTTGTTGAAACTTGTTGATTGATTCGCTCACGGTACTCCTTCGTCTTCTTTATGAAGATCTCGTTACTAAACGAATTCAAGTAATTTGTACACTCTGTCATTGTCTTGTGATACGATGTTAAACGAATTATAATTGGACTAAGCAGCCAAGGCTTTAAGAACATTTGTGTAAAAATTCCAATGGCAGTATCAGTAGAATTGATATATTTCTCACTTATTTTTTCTTGAACTTTCATTTCAAAACCTAAAATTGTTTCACATATGCTTTCAAAAGCAAATTTTGTAATATAATGATAAATATCAACAGTGTCTGTATTATTACACGTTCCTTCCAAATGATTTACTAAGATTTTACTGTTTTTATTAAACACTCTAATAAAATACTCAAAATAACGGTAATGAAACGAAGAGAGAATAAATTTCCTGTGAATCTTCCATTGCTCCCCTCCAATTGCAGTCAAACCATCTCCCACTGGATATTTATCTAGTACATTCTTACATCTTTCCCTTCCTAAACACTTTTCACTGTTCATTAATATTTCTAGATCACACGGATCCGAAACAAATATGAGTAAATACGGTCCAGCCCAGAAACGAACTGTCGGAGTATATTTTCTTACCAAACATAGGTATTTTTGATACGAATCTTCTTGAGTCCAGGCCAATGCATCCAGGATATTTCCTATTATTGGATATGATTTAGGTCCAGGTATCTTACTTGCCAGTTTCCTGATATGTCGGTGCTGCCACCACAGTTTTAATAAATACAAAACACCTAAAAATATCGTGAATAGGATCAAAACAACACTATTCATATTCACAAGCGACCTTGTAAATTATAATATTTTAAAGTATTGTTGAATTTAAATAAACGTTCATCTTTTTTCTTCGATTCTATATTGTCAACCTTCTCTATTTAAAATCTACTACTATACTAGCAATACTTTGTTCGTTGATTGGCTTTTATATACCTTGTTTACACAATCTTATTAACTTTTTTATCGGTTGAATAAAAAATTAAGAAGTAAAAAATATTTGAAATGTAGGTAACCTCGAGACCAAAGCGTTAGATTGTATTCATTTTAGGTTACTACGCACTAGTAACCATGTAATTTTTTCTGTCTGTGTGTTGGTGAGTGTAAAAAAAAAAGTGTTGTAAGAATTTTTTTTAAATATAACAAAGAAGAGTTTAAATCAATTTCAATTTAAAATTAATCACTTTTGATGTATTTTTAAAATCAAGTGGTTAAATGGGTTTATATAAAAGATAAACAATTTATTTAATAAGCACTTAATATCTTTCTAGACATCCACATTATAGTATAAGATTACTACTTAGATCCTAAAGACAATATATACTATATTTTTATTTACGTGAATTTATTGTAGAACTGTTTAAACTATTTTAATAAACACCCATAAGTTATAGTCTAATCAAACTTTCACAATTTATCTCCTCAAAACAAAAATGTTAAAACTCTTTAATATTTTCCCCTTATAGCAAAGGTTACGAAGTATAAGACATCATTGTCTTGTTGTGTTACTAGTTTCTGGATGCTGGGTTTCAAATCTCAGGTGGGTTTATTATCGGTTCCTTTCACCACGTGATCTATTTCAACATTTATAACACTAACATTTCTACACTCATGTGGTTTCAATTACTCAAAACTACTTTACTTTATTCCACCCATAAGCAACTAGCCCCGTTGTTACATAATAACCTGAAAAAATATCTGGGCCAAAATCAAATTATAGCTTTTTTATTATCATTCATAATTGATTAATGTTGTCTATGAATAAATGTGTAGTGTGGGCTCTTAATATGAACTGTTATTTCTAGTAATGAATTGATCCCACCTCAATGGTTTTCAAGGGATTTATGTTGAGTTTGAATCCAAGGCAGAGTACTTCAAGTAGAGCTTTATCTTGTGATATAGTATAAAAATACTTTGTTTGAAGTCCGTTTTAAAAAGGAGCTCAAATACCAAACACAGTGGAGGGGTGGTGTTCAGTGACTAACCAAGAAATATAAATTGGGATAGGGGAGGGGGGTCTGATGGGGAGGTTAGGCCTAATACAATCAATATTGTTTCAGAATTGGTCGGGGAAGAGATGTTGGATGGCAGTGGAAGTGGTGGATTGTTATGGTCTAGCTGGGGGGCAAAGCTCTCCAACTACCGGAGGCCAAGGAAATTTATCAATATTAATAGCATCTAGAAACTATTTTATATGTATATATTTTTTTTAGAGTTCTGGGAATTTATAATGTGGTTAGCTTTTTAAATTTTGAATATAAATTCATATATCTGATATTTAAATGTAATATATAATGCTTTCAACATATTTCAGTGTTCTATAATATATACTTGTATGATTCAAGTTCTTGTTAACATTATTCCGAGGTTTTAGGGTGACAGGGGAGAGTAATTTTCCGCTTGTCCTCTAACTCCCCCCCCCCCCTCCACCAGGGGCGCTAATTTTGGTGAGTGGAAATAAGGGATTACAATGTTCCTGATAAACCTTACAGACATATTAGCAGGGATGGGCCAAGTATTCTTTCTTTATTACTATGATCGACTATACTGATGAATTCAGATCGTAGATTATGGTTTTTTTAACGTAATATTTTAATGGTGACCATAACTTATGTTGGGCACCATTTTTACCTCCTTTATTCCATATTTTGTCACCCCTGTTGGAAAGCAAGTGTTGCGTCAGATCTACTTCACGGTACAAGCAGTTTCCAACACTTTATTCCCTCAGGGTATTGTTATAGCCAGTCAAGGATTATCACTATTTCAAACTACCAGCAGTTTCCAAATACACTGTTCCCTCAGGGTATAGTAATAGCCAGTCAAGGATTATCACTATTTCAAACTACCAGCAGTTTCCAACACACTGTTCCCTCAGGGTATAGTAATAGCCAGTCAAGGATTATCACTATTTCAAACTACCAGCAGTTTCCAACACATTGTTCCCTTATTCTTTCTTCTTCGTTTTTGTCCACTATTATTCCGTTTGTCATCTTTACTGATGTTACCATCTTCATTTTCCATTTGGACATCAAGCAGCACACCAACTGGGCTAGGTGGTAGTGAATTAGCTTTCAAATTTTCAACCAACTCATTTCGTGATTTTACATTGTCTTGCATTTTTCTACTTCTGACTCTCTACCTTTTCCTTAATCTTTCTTTCACGATCGGTCATATGGTACTTGCTATTTTTATATTTTTCCTTCTTCCTCGCGCTTTTTATATCTTTCAAGTTTTTTCCTTTTCATTTCCTCATAGAGCTGTGAATTAAATATATATATATATATATATACATACATACTCAGACACTTATTATAAATTTTATTCCAAATTTGGACATAAAACTCTGTTTAAGTTTTTTGATTGTGGTTTATTTATTTGATGTAGGCCTAGTGACAAAGAAAACATGTTTAAGTTCAGTAACATAAACATATAATAGGCTTATGACTCATATGAATAAAATAGCGGCGTCCATATTTAGTATTTTTACAATTTAAAGGTCTAGATTTATATACATTTAAAAATAAAACTTTTTGTATAGGCCTAAATGCATCATTTATCCAAAAGAAAATAATGTAGTTTCTTTTGGAACTAAGTACTTTAAAAAATCAAAATATGGTATATTAAAAGTTGCAAATACATGTTGGCCTGTAGTTTAGTTAAATCAGCCTATAAATAGAAAATTCTTATATTAATTCAAGCTTACATTTATTTTGCAGGCACAAATTTAACATAATTAGAAAAGGTGTATCCTCCGTTATTTTACTTTTATACTCCGTTACATTTGTTTTGTAACGGATAATACTGTAACGGATGACACAGTTTCACATTTATGATTGTGTAAAATATTATATTTTGTAGTTAAGTTAACTGCTTTGGAATGCCAAACAGAGTGGCATTTTAATATGAAGCATCCGTAATTATTTATCTAAGAATAATTATTACCGTTTTAAATAATGAACGGAAGATACACAAATTATATGACCAACCAAATAAATCTTACAAACAATGAATATTAATCCTTATAAATCATAACTATCAGCCTAAACAACACATGAAGTATCCACTAAATGGTTTCCTCACTAATGTTCTATTGAGTATGAAACCAGTGTGTAACTAAACCTCTTATTTTTTAATTAAATTTAAAATATTTAACATTTTCTAACGATATAAAAAACACTTTATTGAAGTAAAAACAAGCCATAGACATTTTAATATGACATCGTGTATACAATTTGTACAACGTGTAACTAAACCTCTAGGTCCAGTTGCTGTATGTAGAAATACCATGAGCCACGATCTACTCACTTCGACATTTTAACAAAGAAGAGAAGAGTCCTTTACAAAAACTAGCGTCTTGCTAATCTTGGGTCTGTCAACCCCGTAGCTATTGAACTCTCGGACCCAGATCACTACTTAATTTCTTTCCATCGACCAATGGGGTTGTTCTATATGAGCGCGAATATTAAAAATAGACACGGCTTTACTCTGCACCTGTTCTTAAATAATACGTAATACAACCCGGAAATAAACCATGCTTCTAACACGTGCAGCTAAATAAAAGAAAAAGAGAAGCATGGCTGTCGTTTAGAAAAGGTGAGTTTAATTTAAATTAACTGAAAAGAAGAGTTATGAAAATATTTACTTTAAAATATGATTTTAAATATTAATACAGACGGAAAAATCAATATCATTACAAGTGCTGTTACCGGGTTATATTATTTAAAGAAATTTTAATTTTGAACGGAGGATACACAAAACTCTGTGACAAATTTTGCTTGGTTACAACTACATAGTATGATTATTTTTAAATTCAGAAATATAGCTACATAAAACAGAATTGTTATAGTATTTAATACATTATTACCCTGATAATTTTATTTATTATTTAAATCATAGTAATTGTAAGAGGAAACAAAAAGAACTGGCCTGTGACATGTAACGGAGGGATAAATGTATTCCTCTTTTCAAAGTAAAAAACACAATAAATATAACTTTTTCTAATAAAGCATAAATAATATTAGCAAATCAGTTGCCTAATACAAAAAACACATAAAAAACCATATTTTAGTAGTTTATTTTTTCACAATACTCTTGTGACATGAAATAGTCCCTTTTATTTCAAGAATGACCCAGGTGGGGATTTTAGAAATTTGGTTGGCCCTAGAAGCTACTTAGAATGCTCCTCGCCTGATTTTTCTTCTGACAGTTAGATACCTCTAGAAGCTATTTAAAGTAATTGTTCTTCTATGAAATCCTAACTAAACAACATCTTAGCGCAACATTTTCCAACTTTGAAATACTTTTAATAATATAATCATCCCTTATGGTGTTAAACTGTAGTGGGGAAAGATCATCCTCAAAAATAAAGTTGAAAAAACAATCTGCCCCTTCCAATCATGAACCAAGGTCGTTTAACAAACCTTTCCTTACTTAGCATGAGACATACTTCATGAAATAGTATTTAAAGAAATTATTGTCATGTTTGCTGCAAAGAAAGCAAGTAGTTTGTATTACAATGAGCGCTTTTATAAAGTATTTATTGATATTATTTCCTTTTAATTAGTTTTTATTACATTTGTGTAAAATTCTACATTTGCTTGATTTTTATCTTCCTTCAGATCTAATATGATGTAATTTACATGAACTTTGGTGGATTCATGGTGAAAGGCGTCACACTCGCACCAAGATGATTGACGTTTATGAGGAGATCGGGGTTTGAATCCTGGTGGGGTAAACTGAGGTTGTTTTCCCTAAATAATTTTCCACTCACCATCCTCGCCAATGCGAGTACACTTCTTTTGAATTCAAACTTCCTTATCCCAAACTCATTAGCGTAATTAGTATACACGTGTATAGTCTGAACAGGTAGTAAGACGCGATGCTGAACATAACACATGAGGAGGTGGGGCTTAGGTTGTTAGAATAGAAGATTGCCTCGATCAGACGTGTTCGTGGAGCAGGTTGCACCGGGCGCGTGACGTCACAGAGTGACTGCCCGACTACCTCTCCTGTCATACAAATAAATGTTTCATTGCGGATAACTTGACTAGATTTTAATATAATAGAAAACACTTAACTATTAGGGCATCTCTATCTACTACATAATATAT
Source organism: Timema genevievae (assembly GCA_902155825.1). Classification (NCBI taxonomy): domain Eukaryota; kingdom Metazoa; phylum Arthropoda; class Insecta; order Phasmatodea; family Timematidae; genus Timema; species Timema genevievae. Next base: position 15,621 of record CABFWO010007819.1, on the reverse strand, counting down.
ATCACCACATTAAATTAGTAGCAAATGTCTCAAGCTTACAGTGTAAGTACACATCAAAATGATTATGAAGTATATTCAAAATGTTTGATTTAAAATATATATTAATAAAGTTATAAAAACGTTTTAAAATATTAGCTAAGAACAATTGCATGCTTATAGTGTGAAAATATGATTAACAAGAAAGCACAGTCAACAACATGAAATAATATATTTCCTTAGCTGCACCCGTCCAAGCTATTCTAATATCTACACCTATTATAGGTCGTGTACGAAGAAAGTAGAATTTAGAGGAACTATATGAGTATTTGTGTGGAGGGGTAGTTTGAAATAATTTAAGATAAAAATCGTCAGTACACTTTGCGTTTAAACCCCGACCACCCTGTCCTCAATCAAACAGCGTAGATGAAAAAAAATCTTTTATCCATGTTCCCAGCTGTTCATGCTACAACATATTACTAACGTGAAGTTACAAATACAGTGTCGCACCTATACAGTACAATTACAGGTGTGACAGATTTTAGTTCATGTGTATTTCCTTCGTGTATTAAGTTAGACATAAATTTTACCAATAACCTTGATAAGCTTCATTATAACCACCTTTCTGGAAAATAAAAATAAATTCTGGTCCTTATTTAAGTTTAGAAATAAACTTAAGTGTACTTTTTGTTTACGGGTGTGACACTGAGATATATGAACCCATTGTCACCTCTATTAATCTGAAATTAACATACCTGAAAATAATATTTTTGCAGATTTTGAAAATGCATCGATGTATATTCACTCGACTGACTTTAAAAAACTGTGTACCCAAAAAAGGAAGGAAATGTCACTGTCACAGCAAAACTATTGTCTTGTACACCATAGCATTTCATGACACAGAAAAACAAGGGCATACATTAAAACAATTTTTTTAAAGAGCACCTAACCAAAAATTAATATCTAAGTTGGTTTTTATGAATTAAGAAATTACATACATAGGCTCACTTTTATACGCAATATAAACTAAACATCGAAAACATTCTTCTTTTGAATTTCACTCGATTTAGGGAAAATCATTAAATAAATTCTAAATGAAGGGAACTACTAACACTATTATTTAGATTAATGATTACAATATCACACAGAATTCACTCTTGTTTTTAAACTGAAATTATTTGAGCAAAATCGTATCTACATGAAACACTGTGAACCCGAATGCCAGTAATTTAAATCTATTACTGAGCCACTGTCACCGGGTGACGTCACGCAAAGAGTGGTGAAAGGAAGAAAAATAAGAAAACTAACTGTAGGCAGGTACAGGGACCGAGGCAGCCTCGTATTCTAAGAACCTTGGGGGCCCCCCCCCATATTATATACCACCCCAAGTTCCCCTCATACGTAAATCCGGTATTGACTTTAAGGAATCTTTCTCTGGTAGATACAGAGTTAAAATTTGGTGCGCCAACCTCCCTTTCTAGAATACCCCAAATAATGACCAATATCCAATTGTCATAATATCAAATTGTGTATATCTAGAATATTTACTAAACTAAGACTCGAACCGCATTCTATGTCAGTTCATAAAAAGGTCCGTGAACCTCACAGAATCATAATCGGGCCACATGCGGCCACTGACACGCCTTCCTGCCTTCTAGGTCTGCCCAGATGTCGGCGTCCTTGAATTTCTGTCCCTGCAGTAAAGTTGCAAGACGTGATCTCATTACCCATAGTCAGTTACATCATATAACTTGTTGTGAAAAATGTTCTACCGTAGTTGATGTGTAACGGAATGTAGTTCATTCGCTAATGATCTGTAGCCCAAGATTATCAGCAGATAACCCGGACAAAATTCGGAGAAACCTGAAATTTTAGGATAGGCTCATAATTATATGCTTGGATACATATCAAAAGTCCAAGGTTTGACTTTTATGGCAAGAGATCCCAAAGTCCAAAGAGTCCATAAGTACTAATACATTATTTTTAGGCGGGAAAAATTTAAGAGAACTTAGAAATATTCAGGATTGACTCAGAATTATACGCTTTACATCATATCAAAAGTCCCTTAAAGTCTGAGGCTTGGATTATTTGGTAGAAGACCCTCAAAGCTCAAAAAGTTCATAAGTACCGTACTTTTAAAATTATATAAACGCAGAAAAAACTAGCGAAACGCTGAAAATTTCAGGATCGACTCGGAATCATATGCTCTACAACATATCATAAGTCCCCTAAAGTCCGAGACTTGACTTTTACGGTAGAAGGCCCAACATTTAAAAAAATACACTAGTAAATAATTATCCTCCAAGGCATAAATAAAAATGAGTTTTACTTTTGTCCCAGTTAAATTTGCTACACACTTCTCCCGAACAGCGACACACTGTAAAGCACGCCAGCCCGCTCTTCTTACATTCACAGTTGCGTTCACAACCTTTTTTGTATCCACAACAGATAAGATACATGGTCTTTACTACGGCTGGAAGGAGAAATGGTCTGACAAGAACAAGCTCCTGTTAACACAACAAAACGAATAATTCGACATTTTTCAATTTTCTCTAAAATATTAATATAAATAATACTTCCTAAACGCCTGGACCGATTTTGATGAAATTTTTTGTATGTGTTTGAGTGGGTCCGTGGATGGTTTGGATTCACAATTGGACCCGGGGGGATATTTTTTTGGGGATTTTTTTAGATTTTTTGCATATCAGAACATGTAACCTCAAAATGTCACCCTCCCCCCCACCCCCCACTACCAATTAATATTCATTAAAAAATGAAAAGATGCTTTAATTTGTATGTTGTCTTGACAAACACTGAATTTGTAATATTTGTGTAATTCACTAATTGGAGTTCATTGTGAATTTGTAATTGTGATAATCACATTGTATTATTTTTATTATAGAAATCAATTATGCCACCCAAACGAAAAGCCAACGTTCAGGCAGGACAACGTCTGTTGGGTCCACTAGTATTTTATATAAATTTATATCGAATAAATTAAAATATAAACAACCACAAAAATTTGCCTCAGTTTAATAACATATTTACCCTTCCAATAAACTGCCAGCCCCAGTAGATTCGTGTGAGCAGATTATCTAACCACTGTTACACCTACAGATGCACTCTGAGTGAGTTTTGATGGGCAGCAGCACTGGTAGGTGGAAGCACGGCGATGTCAAAAGTAGCAGTGACAGACCGACGAGCTACAGTTTGGACATATATTTTATAACGCACATCGTCTAGGAAGTTGCAGTTTTCTTTTTTGTAAAGAGACAAAATAAACAGTTCTCCCGCAGAAGCTACTTCATCAGGAGTAGCAGAAGGATAATTGAAAACTAGCATTTTCCTGGACAACTCTTTATTATTTTGGAGGAGGAAAAAAGCCAATTTCTTTCTTTTTCTGAAAAGGGTAGATTTATTATCACAACCTGTCATTGGATGGGTAAACAGGAGGGTGTGTTTCACAGGACCCAGAGCTTCTTGGAGCTCCATGATATTGTGAATTTTATCCTGTTTGCCAGTTTTTAGGAATTAGGAGAGAGAGCTTACTGCTTGAAGGTGCACAGACAGCTAGCACGGCAGGGATATCTGTATCAGTTGCTATAACTGTTATATGTTGCCCAGCTGATAACTCAGTGGCTGTCGAAACAATAAGACATTCTGCATCTCCGCTTGCTAACTGGACCAGGATGCCACAATTCCATAGGATGGGTGTTAGAAGTTTAATAAAATGTGATTTGTTTTTGCAATTTTCTAGAAACTCTGCCTGAGAGGATGTGACAGCCGTGTAAAGATCTAGTGCTAAACCTACCTAGGTTTTCTTGCTGCTCCGGTGCTTCTGCTCCTCCGCTTTAGTGTTAAGTGGACTCTCATACCCGTCAAACACTATTGTTGATGAACACTTAAAATGTTTCAACATATAATATGAATATGTCCGGCAAATAATCCTGTAAGTCACTGGTCTCAGCCAAATAATGATATGAAGTGTGTACCCACCATCTACAACAAACACTGTGTCTTTTGGTGCATTTTATTTGCAAGGAGAAACTGATTCTAAGACTTCGACAAAGGATGATTTCCTCGTTTTCCTCATCGATATTTTGTCAAACAAAGACATATACCTAGGTACTAGTTCACATGAAAAGAACTGCATTAACTCAGGTCCAGATGGGAATGCACACACAATACGATTAAATAGCTGTTGTTTATTTATTTTCACGCTTTGTTTATGCACTTGTATAGTGTTATTCATAACAAATAAAGGTTTAACTTTGTCCTTGAGCCTGAGCTTTGTAGCTCCGAAAGTGCCACCGTTCATGTTTTTCATGCATTCTGAACTTATTTCCAGAGCTTTGTCGCAGTTAACAGATTCGTCTCATACAAGATCAGTCGACAAGCTGATTAACTCAGTTGATGAACGATAGTCAAATGGTTGATGGACATCAAACCAAGAAGAACATGCTTGTCTCTCACGATCATCCCTAGATTGCCTGTTTGAGCAAAACTCCACTTGTTGTTCGGAGGTGATATTTCGGGTTCCACAAACATTCTCCAGATTACTGCAGATAGGTTCAGCCTGGGTGATTGCAAGAATCCATTTCGCATGGGTGCTGTCATTGATACCACGCCCACGCGTTAGCCCATCGCCGGTCTTAATTGCTCTCATGAGCTCTTGCTTATGTCTAAATCCGCTGCTACACCACACCAGTACTTGTTGGTGCGTCAGATTATAAAATAAACTTTCCTGCAGTATTCTTCAAAGTCGTCTCTATCCATTTTACATTTTACGCATATTTAATGAATTCTCCTGTTGACGCACCGAAGAATTAAATGAATTATGTGAACATGCTGCTAACGAGGCAGAGGTAGATGAAGAAGATCTTAGAGTGTAAAACATTATATCCTAAATAACAAAATTTTAAAATATGTTTGTTCATAGGCCTAATGTCCTTGTGTACTCAACTCTTAGGATCCACCTGTCAGGCGTAAGAAAATAAATGGATTTTTTTAAGTACATTCCATAGCTTGCCTTATCCGAGTGTGTTTATTCCATAACTTGTTTTATCCGAGTGAGTTTATTCCATAACTTGCCTTATCCGAATGTGTTTATTCCATAACTTGCTTTATCCAAGTGAGTTTATTCCATAACTTGACTTATCCGAGTGAGTTTATTCCATAGCTTGCCTTATCCGAGTGATTTTATTCCATAGCTTGCCTTATCAGAGTGTGTTTATTCCATAGATTGCCTTATCCGAGTGTGTTTATTCCATAACTTGCCTTATCCGAGTGTGTTTATTCCATAGCTTGCCTTATCAGAGTGTGTTTATTCCATAGATTGCCTTATCCGAGTGAGTTTATTCCATAACTTGCCTTATCCGAATGTGTTTATTCCATAACTTGCTTCATCCAAGTGAGTTTATTCCATAACTTGCCTTATCCGAGTGAGTATATTCCATAGCTTGCCTTATCCGAGTGAGTTTATGCCATAGCTTGCCTTATCCGAATGTGTTTATTCCATAGCTTGCCTTATCCGAGTGTGTTTATTCCATAACTTGCTTTATCCGAGTGAGTTTATTCCATAACTTGCCTTATCCGAGTGTGTTTATTCCATAACTTGCCTTATCCCAGTGTGTTTATTCCATAACTTGCTTTATCCGAGTGAGTTTATTCCAAAACGTGCCAAACGCCAAAGGCTATTACAATGACTGCCTTCTCCATATTAATATTACTTATAACAATTAAATTACTATTTTCATGATTAAAATATAAATTATCAAGTAGCTCGTTGATTTAAACAGTTCTGAAAATACTCATCATAACATATTTACATACTAAAACACTATCTAAATAGTTTTTGCATTTTAATGAAAAATATGAAAAGGGGAGTAGGCAAGTTTTGGAATTATAGGACTCACCGAAACAAATATGATTAAATACGGTCCAGCCTAGAAACTAAATATGTTTCTATTTGTCTTGCAAAACTTTTTAGGCACAATAATATGAACGAACTATGTTTTCATTTGTCTTGTAAAACTTTGAGGCACAATAATATGAAAATATACAAACTGATTTATAAAGTAAAATTAATAAAACTTAATCGAGCTACATATGCGAATTTTAGATTAGTTAAACAAATACAAACTTGTGTTGTGAATAGAGTTTGAGATGATCATAAAGTATACATATTTTTAAATAAATGTTTTTACATTATATACAGACATGACTCAGAAATAAAAAAAATGTACATTTAAATCCCGATCATCCGTGGTAATGGAGCGGACGAGTGCCGTGGATAACACAAAACCACGGGTAATCCACATATTTAGTAAAACAAGAGATCGTATTACATTAGATATAAACTAGTATTCACCTATCGTGATTGCGTGTATGAACACATTATATCTCACGCACTAAAATAGTAAAGAAAAACATTTTTAAGTCAATATACACAGTTATTTAATTGGAGACAACAATTAAGGCGATTGGCCCTTTTCATTTGGCGTGGAAATTCAGAAACATGGGAACAAACGGTTATCTTCAAGAATTTTAATTTTTTCAATTTTTTTTTTTCGGAAACGGTTTGTTCAAGAATATAAGCATGTTGATTAAGTTATACTTTTTATAAACCCACCTCTATAATTTTAACAGTAATCAAATATCGATTAAATTGACATTTTTCAGTAGAAAACTGCTGGTGTCGTAACAAAAAAGTAACAATTAATAAACATCGATACATTATCTTAGAAATGGTGTTGAAAATATTAACATAAAAATTTCACTAGTTCTCGAAAAAACTGAATTTACCAAACGTATAATTTTTCTGCAAGACCTGTCCGGTAGCTAGCGCCATCTACAGTTTCCGTGATCTATCTGTTCTTGTTGGCGCGGAAGGATACTTTGGTCGTTTGTGAAGACACGCCATGCCTTTACCCGTCCTGCCCACCATCCCCCAGAATCGTCTTTAGACTAGCACTCGACAGGGCCAAGGGCCTTAAAAGGTTTGTATTATTATTCTTCTTGTTCATTGCGGCTGCTTCCTTTCCTCTAATCCCGCTTTGTATTTTTCGTAACATCAACTTGTCAAATAGGAGCGTTTCGTATTCTATTTCCAGATAACTAAACAGGCTATGAGTCCATTCTAGTGCAGTCCGTCTTGCTTAATTTTTTGACCTTTTATATCATTATTTCTTCCCTAAAATTTACTGAATGCAACAATCTGTATTCTCCATCAACGCGGCGTTAAAAAAAAGTATTCCCTGATGTTGGTGATGCAGCGATTAAGTCGCAAAGCGGATATCCGGACCTCGGATAATCGGGAGTTTACTGTATACTTAATACGATCAGCTCTAAGAAAATTTACTTGCTAATACGAAACAATATTTGGAATACCGTACACGTTACGTGGGCAGAAATATATTTTGAAATAAGGGAACTTTTTTTGGTGAAATAACACCATATATTATGTAAAAAAACATGAATAAAGAACATAAATAATTTTATAAGAAATTATATCTTATAGCACTGTGTCTTACTACCCATTCGGGTTATAAGCTTATGTACGAATAACGCTTATGGTTTTAGGGGTAAGGAAGGTTATATTTATAGGAAGTGTATCCGAATTTGCGTGTAAGGAGAGGGGAAACCCATTTAGGAAAACCTTCAGTGCACTCGACCGAGATACTAACCTCAATTTCCCCGTCATTGCCAGTCTAGTCTACTGCGATAATAGCGCGTTAAACCTTGTAGCCAATTAGTAGGTGATATGATATTAAATGTGTCACTCAAACATTTTACCCATAGTAGTTTCCATTATATTTTTTGGTGACAAATAAAATAGTTATAACAATGTATTAAAATAAATACATAAGATAGTAAAGTAAATAAAAGTTACGACACAATCGCACAAACTTTCTCATATTGTGTAAGTATTGTAGCTTCAAAGATGATTTTCAAAATGTTCAAAATTATGTTTTGAGTAAATTACCTTTAGGTATGTTTTCCTCGTAAAAAAAATCATATCGTTATTCACCATAAACTCTCTTTATTAATAAATTTTAAACAAAATTTATTCAAATATCAATATTTAACATTTAAATTCTCAAATATAAACTATTTGTAAACTAAATAGGATTAATTGTTATTTAAAAAATAAAAACGTATTCTTTTTTATCTTAAAAACTAATATCAGATTCTCATTTTGAAATCAATCTTTAATATCAATTTAAAATTTTTTTTATTTCATTCTTTGTAACGAAACAACAATTAAATAAATTGATTTTAAATACATATATATATAATACATTAGTAGTGATAATGCAAATAGTACGGTGTTATCAGTTTTGAACCTAATAATTAGAGCTATTTTCAAAAAAATCTATTACAAGAGTCATCTTTTAAAATATTAAAATTTTGAAAAAAATCATTGGTAAACTACCCATAGCTAAATTTACTCCACAAAAAGAAGTATACATCTTTATTTGTCAACCTCATTTGTAATGAGGTTGACTGGATAGAACTAGCTCAAGATATCATTATGTGGCGTACTTTAGTAAGTGCAGCAATGAATTCTCGAGGTCGTAATGCCATATAGTAAATAAGTAATAGAAAGTAATAAACATTACTTAGTCATATTTAAAAACATTTTATTATCAATATTAAAATAGTTTTGTTTATTTTGCTATTCAATAGCAAAAAGTTAGTAACCCGAACGGGTAGTAAGACTCAACGATAAAAAAAAACCAAAATGAATATTTTCTTAATAAAGTATTTAGTTATGTGAAATATGATTAATATTTTGTTCTCATTCACAGATAAACCGGTTTTAAATATTTATTGTGAAGTGTTTTTCAATTATTTTAGCATTATTTTACGCTTTTAGAATCCTGACTATGACAGACCTATGTTAATATCACCCAACGTAACAAAACAGAACCTTCAATTTGTAGACGGATGAAAGTTTAGGCGTCACTCTCGCAAGAGACCTGACTTCCAATGACGGACAGATCGGGGTTTGAATTGCAGTCATAACTTCCTTCGTACATTTATAAATGCCTTGTGTACTTTAATTTATTCATTATTTACTGTTGATACAGTTGATAGCTTACATATTCGAATGGCCTAAACTCCAATTTTGGAAACCATCTGTAGGCTGTACACAACTGTAATTAATACTCAAATGATGCAAAGATGGTGAGGGTAGAGTCTAGAGAAAGTGTAACCTACTTATATTTGTGTGGAAGAAGAGTGTTAGATAATCCTTTTAGGAAAATACACTCATTAAATCTTCCCGGGATTTGAATGCCGACCTTGCTCCAAACAGCAAACCAGACTAGAGAAATGTGACGTTCAGTCCTCGTATCCAAAGATGCGTGTGATGAGTTCCACTATAATTTATTTAAACTATTTTAAACTAAACCAATATGTATTTTCAAATGACATTCTGATGGACCGATTGTGTAAAGATGGTAAAATGACACATAAACAGGGATTTGAACCCTGGTCATTTGGCACCACTCGCTAATTGCTGTACCTATTGGACTATCCGGGCTATCCTTGTCAGTTCCAACACCCACATAAACATCCGTGCATACTGGTGTAGATAAATACCAACACTTGTTACAAGTAAATATATATATATATTCAGCAATTAATAATACTTTATGTATTTCATTAGTTTAATTGGCTATTTTGATTGTATTCGCATTATACTAATATTACCAATGTATATTTGTTATTTTTCATTATGTGTCGGGAATAATATTTAAGTAATGAAACAATTATAATATTTCAATATTTGTATAATTATCGATCCCATAAAATGTCGTTTTAAAATAAATCAGCATTAGCCTATTATATAATATTTTAATGTAAAAATTTATGCATACAAATAAAATTGTATCAACTATTTACTAATTTTATAATTTATTTATATTCACGGTTTAGGTATGCTATAACTTTTAGGAGACCTTAGCTTATCACTTCAATACCTTTTTTTTAGCACATTGTCTTAATATTATTATTCTTCCTATTATATATTGTAAGATCCATTCTCATTTAGATGCACTAATAAAGTATAGGAAATAGCAAGGTGAAATTTAAAGACACTGTGACCACATTTGCATGGAGGTAGAGTAAGAAACATTATTTAAACAAACACTCTTTGTAGACACACATCTGGGCAGGTTTTGATACCTTACCTCCCCATCACTGGCAAACCAGACCATACCCCAATTTGATTACGAATGGACGTATCTGAGATATAGAAAACTTCTAATTAGTGTATGCTATGGCTGTGACGAATTTCAATGAAAGACCAAACTATCTGAAAATTGAATTGTGTTCTATTTGGGACATTCATAGGTTCTTGCCCCTAATAGTTCTCGATAAGGCTCTGTACAAGTTTGAACTCTGACCCCTTTCAAACCAGAGGTGAATGCTACCTGCGATAAAGGTTTCAGAGTATGATAGTTTTGTTGTTTGCTTGCTAGCTAACTCTCACTCTTTGGATGGGTTTTGGTGGGGGGTGGGGGGGAGTGGGGGGAGAAGGGCTCGAGTGCTCTAATAGCTCTGGCAACACTGTGGGCTGACTGAGCCGACAAAGACAAAGTAAAACTCAATTGGTTTCTTCTGATACCGTAAATTAGGGGCTGGCGCTGATGCGACTCTTCACTTCTAACGACCATTGACCACGCCCCCAATAATCTACGTTTTCGTTTAGACCTAAAATTTAATTAAACCATATTAATATTGACACATATTTGAAAACTAGGTGGAATAAAAATATAGTTACTATAAAGAAAAAATTTAATAAAAACACATTTTTTTCAAGCTGTGTAATCCTTTAGTATTGTCATGAATAGAAAAAATTCACTTAATTTACACACAAAAAATTATCTTGGGATATTTATATGGGCTGTATATAGAATGATTGCTAGTAATTAAGTTAAGGCAACACATACTAAATGTAGCTTATTTATTAATTATAATTTCCGAATGTAAGTTATGAAAACTCTTCATTCGTAAGAAATTAATTCTAAATTGCTCATCAAATGAAATATACAAAACAAAGCTTGTAAAAATACCTCAGTAGCTAATATTTATAACATCAAATCTATTCAAATAAATTAAATTGATTTTGACTTTATTAAATAGAAATAAATTTGAAACTTTACCCAAACTAATTATAGGTATATTTATAAGTAAATAAATTAAAGTCTTAAAATGTAACACAAATTGAAACTTATCTGAAAAATTATTACTAAACACTCAACAAAATTCATTCACTAAAAATCGAATAGTTCATTTAATAAAAAAACTTATATTATTAAGATAATGTGGAGTTTTGTTTAATATAAAGCCTTTTGAAAATAGGCGTGGTATTTTGAAGGAATAAAAGCATTAGTGAAATAAAAATTTGGAATGTACTTGAGCAGTTTAATAAAATTCAACCTCTAGGAAATAATTTGATATTATAACCATTCACTAATTTCAACGATAGATTAAAAGCCCACCGATCCATTTCCTTTCTGTCGCACGCCGGATGGACTGTGAAATGTCTCAGAACTGTCGCAAGAACAACCTTCATCTGTAACATGGCGTACTTGTAGCCAACACATTTTCTCATACCGCCGGAAAACGGAAGAAAACTGTACGGATGTCGACCTTTGGAGCGCTCCAGTGAGAAGTTCTCTGGGTCGAAGTCATCTGGATTCGAGTAGATATTGGGGTTGCGATGAAGAGAATAAAAATTAAATATCACGTCACAGCCCTTAGGTATAGTGTAGCCATTGATTTCTATATCTTCGCTTGAAGTTCTTGGTGTTAATGGCACCACCGGGTAGAGACGAAGAGATTCTTTTATAACTTGTTCGATGTATTTAAGGTTATTTAAATCTTTTATTGTTACTGAACGCTTCAAGTCATTTCCAAAAACAGAGTCAAGTTCTTCTTGTACTTTCCTCTGAACATCCTGGTGGAATCCTAGTAACATCATCGTGAAGCTCAGGCTGGTCCCAGTAGTTTNCAGCGTCAAGTTCTTCTTGTACTTTCCTCTGAACATCCTGGTGGAATCCTAGTAGCATCATCGTGAAGCTCAGGCTGTTTGACGTTGTATCCATTCCTGCTATGATTGTCCAGTTTATTTCTCCAATGATTTCTTTCCTTGTTAAAGGACATTCATTATGTTCTATCATTTGAATCATGGAATCTATTAGTGATGGTTTATCTTTCATGGGAGAGTTATCAGAGTCAACTCGTGTTATAACTTGTTGATTGATTCTCTCACGGTACTCCTTTGTCCTCTTTATGAAGAGCTCGTTACTAAACGAATTCACGTAATTAGTACATTTTATCATTTTCTTGTGGTATGATGTTAGACGAATTACAATTGGAATAAGCAGCCAAGGTTTTAAGAACATTTGTATTACAATGCCAAGGGCATTAACAGTAGAATTAATATATCTTTCACTTATTTTTTCCTGAACCTTCATTTCAAAACCTATGACGGTTTCACATATACTATCAAAAGCAAATTTGGTAAAATAATTATAAATATCAATAGTGTCAGTATTATTACACGTACCTTTCAAACAATTTACTAAGATTTTACTGTTTTTATTAAATATCTTAACAAAATATTCAAAATGACGGTAATGAAACGAAGAGAGAATAAACTTCCTGTGAATCTTCCATTGCTCTCCTCCAATTATAATCAAACCATCTCCTACTGGATATTTATCAATTATATTCTTACATTTTTCTTTTCCCAAACACTTTTCACTATTCATTAATATTTCTAGATCACACGGATCCGACACAAATATGAGCAAGTACGGCCCAGCCCAGAAACGAACTGTTGGCGTGTATTTTCTTAGCAAACTTAAATATTTTTGATACGAATCTTCTTGAGTCCAGGCCAAAGCATCCAGTATATTTCCTATTAGTGGATATGCTTTAGGTCCAGGTATCTTACTTGCCAGTTTCCTGATATGTCTGCGCTGCCACCACAGTTTTATGAAATAGAAAACACCGAAAAATATAGTTAGTAAAATCAAAACAACAGTAATAAGATTCACAAGCGACATTGTAAACTATAATATTTTAAAGTAATGTTTTCTTTTAAAAAATTCACCTTTTTTTTTCGATTCTATATTGTGGACATTCTATATTTAAAATCTACAACTCGACTAAGAAGACTTTTTACATTTATTCGCTCTTATATACTTCGATTTATAAATTCTTTTTATCAATTTTTTCTTAATACCTGAATAAAAACGAATAGAAAAGTGGCCGACCTCGAAACCAAAGAGTTCAATGTTCTTACTTTTTATGTTAATATGCATACAAGTAAATTTTTTATTTTGTTTTGGTGTGTGTTTATAAAAATAGTAGAACTCTAGTCGACCTCGAGACCAAAGAGTTCAATGTTCTTACTTTTTATGTTAATATGCAAACTAGTAACGTTTTTTATTTTGTGTTGTTGAGTGTATAATAATTGCTGTAAACTTTTTCCCAAATTTGACAGGAAGAAGAGTTTAAATCTATTGTAAATTAAAGTTAATAATCTTTGATATATTATTGAAATCAAGGGTTTAAATGAGTTCATATAAAAGCTAAACAATTTGTTTAATAGGCACTTAACATTCTTCTAGACGTCCAATATTATAGTATATGATTAATACTTAGATCCTAAAGACTATTTATAGTATATTTTCCCTTGCGTAAACTTATTGTAGAATTGTATAAACGTTTTAATAAACACCCATTATTTATAATATAACCAAACTTCCAAATTTTAACTTTACAAAACAAAAATGTTAAAACACTTTTAATATTTTCCCCTTATAGCAAAGGTCACGAAGTCTAAGACATGGTCTCTAAAGACTGGCTTACCAGGTACTGGAGGCTGAGTTTCAAATCTCGGGTGGGTTTATTATTGGTTCCTTTCACCGCGTGATCTATTACAACATTTATACCACTACTTTTGTACACTCATGTGGTTGAATTTACTCAAAACTACTTTACTTTATCTCATCCATAAGCAACTAGCCCCCGTGTTACAAAATAACCTGAAAAAATATCTGACACAAAATCAAATTATATATTTTTTTTATTATTAATAGATGATTATTGTTTTTTGTAATGAATTGATCCCACCTTAATGATTTTCAAGGGATTTATGTTGAGTTTGAATCCAAGTCACTGTTATTTAAGTATAGATTTATCAGGTGATATATAAAATATTTGGTTTGAAGTCCGTTTTAAAAAGGAGCTCATATGCAAAATGCATTGGAGGGGTGGTGTTCAGTGACTAACCAAGTAATATATAAATTGGGATAGGGGGGTTTGGCCTAATCCAATCAATATTGTTTCAGAATTGGTCGGGCAAGAGATTTTAGATTGCGGGGGAGGTGGTGGGCTGTTATGGGTTAGGGGTCAAAGCTCTCCAACTACCGGAGGCCAAGGAAATTTATGAATACTGAATGCTTCTAGAAACTTATTTATATTTATCTTATTTATATTATACTATTACTTCTACTAAACATAAAAACACCACATGCTAGGTTTTAACGAAAGATTACTGCCTTAGGAAGGCTCTAAATGTAAATCATGATAACGTATAAATTTAACATCATGTTTATACCGATGATTATTATATTAGTCATCATTATAAAGTTTAAAGTTCTAACTTGATCAGTTAGCCAGATTCCAGCACTCACTGACTTATTCATCCACTGATCATCACAACTTATAAGTTTCTGACAGTCAAGATATAAATCAAAACTTAGTTAGATCCAGTCAACATAGAATCTTACTTTAAAAAATTGTTTCTAAAAATAATCGGGGGAAGCACCTCATTTAAATCCCCACTAACTCACCTTCAAACAATTGGGAGGAACATAAAAATGTATCATTCTATTAAAACAAACTATTTATGCGTCTGTCCAGATTCAAGTGGACTTGACAAAAAACTACAAAAACTATTTTAAAGTAATTGTTCTTCTATGAAATCCTAACTAAACAACATCTTAGCGCAACATTTTCCAACTTTGAAATACTTTTAATAATATAATCATCCCTTATGCTGTCAAGCTGTAGTGGGGAAAGGTCATTCTCAAAAATAAAGTTGAAAAAACAATCGGCCCCATCCAATCATGAACCAAGATCGTTTAACAAACCTTTCCTTACTTAGCATGAGACGTAGTATACTTCATGAAATAGTCTTTAATAACATTATTGGCATGTTTGCTGCAAAGAAAGCAAGTAGTTTGTATTACAATGAGCGCTTTTATAAAGTATTTATGGATATTATTTCCTTTTAATTATTTTTTATTACATTTATGTAAAATTATAGATTTGCTTGATTTTTATCCTCCCTCAGATACAATATGATGTAATTTACATTGACCTGCATTGGTGACCTCATGGTAAAAGTTGTCACTTTTGAAATATACTATATTGAGGATGACGGATAGATCAGGGTTTGACTCCCGGTCGGGTGAACTGAGGGGACTTTTCCTAAATGGTTTTCCACTCACCATCCTCGTGAATGCGAGTACAATTCCTATGATTTCAAACTTCCTTATCCCAAACTTATTAGCTCTGTTAGTTTAAACGTGAATAGTCTGAGTAGGTAGTAAGACGCTG
>CABFWO010007818.1:11311-22307 GCA_902155825.1 Timema genevievae | reverse complement strand
TATATATATATGTGTATATATATATATATATATATGTATATATATATATGTATGTATATATATATGAATTCGGTAAATTTCTGCCCATTCCATTAACTGGCCTCTACCCTGACCCTTTCGCAAACTGGGCAAAAAATAGTCCAGTTCAAGAATTGTGCTGTCCAGTTTTTAGCTGCCTATTTTTTGAAATCAGCAGCTCCAATTATTATCCAATTCATGAACTGGGTGAGTTTTTACCCATCCATGAAATTGACAAGTTAAGTTCAGGTTTGGTATTTAAGTTAATTTAAATTTTAATCGTTTTTGAATGGACTGTTAGGCTAATTTGGGTTTGGTTAGTTTAATATAATATCTTAAGCTAATTTCAGTTAATCTTGTAGTAGATAGTGCAATAAGTTCCAGTTAATTAAATGGGAAAGATTTAAAGCAATTTTACCCAGCAAATGCCTCGGTGGCGTAGTTAGCTAACGCGCTAGCTTAGTGTTGAGCTATGCTGCCGAGGACGGGGAGGTCAAGATTCGAATCTTGGTCGGTTGAAACTGGGGGTGGTTTCCCCTAAATGGTTTTCCACTCTCCCTACACACAAATATGGGTTCATTTCCTCTAAATTCAACCGTCCCAATTTTTAACCCATTAGCGTAATTAGTACTTAAGCGCATAACGCAAACGGGTAGTAAGACGCGATGCTATAATTTTTAATAGTTTTTTTACCCAGTTCGTTAAATGGTAAATAAAATTGGCCAGTTCACTAAAATGGACAGAAATGTGCCCCATTCGTGAAATAGGCATTTTCACTATTGGCGTTTAGCTTATACACACTTCATATATCGTATTTTTCAGCTTTACCTTTTAACTGATAACTGGAATATAATATAAATATTAGTAAACTTTTGTCAATATTTGTTAACAAATCAATTTTTTGTATTCTCTAAAAGGTTAAAGGCATTGGTAAGGTATTCTTGAATGAGGCAATATATAACATTTCAAAAACATTACAATTTTATTGCAGTCATAAGGTTAGAGAGATCTACTAAAAGTCTAAAGTGTAGTATTTGTGTATTGACTTGTTTTACAGCTTGTTTTATTTTTAGCATCGTGTCTCACTACCCGTTCTAGCTATACTCATTTATTGCCTGTTTATGGCAAGTTTTAATATTAAGAGTAAGTGTGTTTTGCTAGGGTAAGTTTGAATCGAAGTTATTTCTAAACCAAGTGTTTTCAAATTGCACGTTAGATACCAGATTTAAAAAAAACCTCACAAACATCCATATAAACCATGAAATGAACCTAAATAGCAGGCATTAATGCGTTTTATAGATTTTAACTAAAGGTATCCGTCTATTTAAGAGAATTATTCATTAGTGGTTTTAATAAACTCTGGTTGGAACCAATGCCAATTTTTGCTAACACTTATGTAGGAATTGTTAATTGTGTATCCACAGGTGAAATACACATTTCCTATAAACAGAATGAACTTGTTTATTGTAATCAATCGAGTATTGATAAAATAAAAGATTAGTAAATTCATGAAACTATCTTTCATAAAGACGTGAATATGTAAAATAAAGAAAAATTGTAAGTAGAATATGGTAATGGCAAGTACAGTTTAATTTTATTAAACATTTTAGAAAATATAAATTTTATACGGCAAACGTTGATAACATTTTACTATATTATGAGTGTTATTTTATAAGTATTGATGTTATCTATCAAAAGAGACAGCTACAGATCACATGACTTTATGTGTTAATACGTAAAATTATATATAGTGACTTTCTTAGCCGTCAAATAAGCCCGTTCCTATGAAAATTGGAGTGTGTATTGTGCCTGCATCTGTTAGATGTTGGATTGTGTGCGTCTCATTGGAGTTAAAATAAAGTAGTCCGGATAAGATTTGTAGGTGGGGGGTGAAATCACACGGCACGTACGCCCACCACTTTGTCTGAAGAAGTTATATCCTGCTTTGTCGGCTGTTGCTGTAACCTTCCACATACAAACCATCAAGTAACCAGGTAAAGAAGAAGAAAGAGAAGATTCCCTCCTCAACCACAAGATACACTTTTTTACTGATCTACTTTTGTTTTCCCAAGGTGGTTGTGAGAGAAGAAGGCAAAATGGTAAAAGAAAAATTCTCTACGGCAAGTGAAGGAGGAAGGGGTGTTATAGAAAGAGGGGTAAGGGAGAATCTTCCTTCGCGCCCCCAAAGCTCTGGTGTCATAGCCCGGCCCGAAGGTCATCAGTCTTTCCTCAGAAGAAGAGAAGCGAGTCGTGAGTGGAATCCACGAGCAGAGAGCAAAAGCTTAAAGCTTGGAAGTGAATCGTGATGTGGCAGAAGAAAACGACTGACTAATAACCTCTTCGAGATGGAAAGACAATGGCGTATCAGCGAGGGCTGAAAGAAAAACAGAGATAGAAATTGGATGAAACCTTCAATTCCGTCTAGGGTATTGATACCAAAAAGAAGTAGTTAAAATATTTAAACAAAAAAAAATAAGCTTATGTATAAATTAGAGAAGCGGATGGCTTTCGAAAAATCTATATGCCAACGTCGTGTTAGGTGAAGAACATAAGGTTGTATGGAAGGGTACGCGAGCTGAGGCCAGTATTTTGGTGTCTTTTATGTCCTTATTTATTTTTGACAAAATATATTTAGTTTAGTATATACGTTTAGCCTACCATGAGCATATTGGCATTTGATGAGAAACTCTCTTAAAGGTCATTTCAGTAAACTTCACCAGGGGGTGGTTGAGGTACCATTTCCAAAATAATTGAAATAAATAGTTGATTCCTAGATATATTGAGAAACCAAAAACAAATTTAGAATATTTTAGTCGTCACC
Organism: Timema genevievae; assembly: GCA_902155825.1. Lineage (NCBI taxonomy): Eukaryota > Metazoa > Arthropoda > Insecta > Phasmatodea > Timematidae > Timema > Timema genevievae. The sequence continues at coordinate 19,468 of CABFWO010007818.1, read as the reverse complement.
ATTAATTAATAATTAATTAATAAAAAGAAGAGAAGTCATCATCAAATTTTAGGGTGCCTATGACCAAATTTTCAAAAACTATTGTGATAACTATCTATAGAAAATCAAACTAGGCCACAGGTAATATAAACACCACATCCTCAGCCTTACGGAAGTTACACTGCACTCCTTGAGCCAGGTTAAGTCCACCAACCCTGGGGTTCGTTAATATCAATGCTCAGTGATAAAAGCACTTCCAAGTGTGCAGCCGTTAAACGACTCACTTTTAACATGTCCATCATAAAAGGACCATTTTAATCGTACTGTGCAGTTTGAATAATCCCTTTTTGGAGGTAGGATTATTTGAAGAGAAGGCTGGGTCGCTACCTGAACTTAGATTCATGGAAGCCGGTCTAACGATATTTTTGTCTTCTCTCTACTGAAAACATATTTAAAATTAGCTTTTTTAAGCCCCTTGATGATATCTAGCGATCCCATTGATGAAGGCTTCATGCTCTCCCAAGGAGCGCAGTCATTTTAATCTGGAGGCTCTGGGTCTGGTGTGCACCTTCTCTGTGAGCTAGGCACACATATTTATACAATAATTAATTTATTGTCACTCCAAAACTTTTTTCATACAAAAACTGAAAAAAAAAATTCCTCTCTTTCCTCGCGTTACCTTCCGTACATCCTTAAAATAAAAAATAAAAAACAGAAGCTGAAGCGATACATTAACGTGTCAGCCATGCGTTCACATAATTGTATTACACTCACGATCTATCAGCAAACACTGTAGATTATTAAACTTGTCCACAGTCCATCCAGCATAAGAACGGTGGTATCTGACTGTGAGGGGAAGCTACCAGATCTACTTTCACGTATCCATTCGCCAAACAATGGTCTGCAAGACCATGTGTTAAGTTGTTGTCAAAACTCTCACAACCAACAATTTTTCTTTTTTTTTTTCTTTGAGCGGTTTTACATCACTGAAACACAAATTTATGAAAATAACGGTTTTGGTGGGTTTTTTATTTTGTGGCATTGTGGCAGGGTATTCTGAGGTTCACTTAAAAATGCTTTCCAAACGATTGCTTCTAAAAGGCTGCCTTCACTTCATAAATAAAGGATGAAATGAGTGAAGTTGACATCATACAAACCATATTAAGCTGTGTTCAAACGCATGTGTTTACCAATTAAAAACGCTTGATTTTGAAACTAATATCTTGTTTGGTTCCTACTCTAAGTTATAAAAAAGTTTATTTATGTATAATGTATAATCTATAATCCAGTTATAAGAAGACACAGGTGCAAATAGTATATTATCCTATTTATTATTTCACGCACTACAATATCTCTCGCTGTCGCAACAGCGAAACAAAGTACATTTTAGTTTTATTGATAATTTTTTCTTTCAAATAGTTACGAAAAAGTCAATTATACAGTAATCCTAAGTGACGTATTATTAGAAGAATTTGTTAACACTTTTGATTGATAATATAGTATTACTAGGAATTAGCTATTTCCACATAGCTTTAACATTAATTATGTTTAACCAATGTTTGCAATAAAATATTCTTCTGGAGTCAGTTATCACCACTCCTATGATGGATGGACTGTAAATTTGATTTAATATTCCGTTATTTAAAACAATGCTTGCAAAATGAGTAGTTATTGAAAGCAATGATTGCAAAGTTAGTATTTTGGTCAATCAAAAGCATTAAAAAACATTTTGTTGGTAAAGTTTAGTGATTGGATGAGAACATCATGCTACCGAAAAAATATCAAATATGGTATTTGGTAGAATTCATAGGCATGATATATTTTAAAGTGTATGTTTTGAGTGATGTCAAAAAATAAAGAGAGTGGTGTCAAGGAGAACAGAACAAGTAAAGGAAATTAAAATAATATCTGACGATGACGTTACTTATTAATGTGTGATCAATCCTAATTTCACCTTACCTTAAATTTGTCCATCATATGAAGGTTAGATGAGTTAGGATGAGTATGAAATTAAAATAAACATTAAAAACTGTTATTATTTTAGTGCTAACCAGGTAATCTAATAAATACCTGATTTACACCATTTATAGGTAGCATACATATTTTTTAAATACTTTGTCTAAAATATGGCTAGGAATAGATACAGTGGCTACTATATGAATTTTCCTGTTTATATATATATATATATATTATAAGGGATAACGTATAAAGTAGCCACTTTATATATATAGCTATACATATATATAACATGAAAAATTTATAGCATTGCCACTGTTACTGTTCGTAGACTTGTTTTAGGCAAAGTATTAAAACAAGTGTATGTTAACTTTAAATTTTGTAAATCGTGTATTTAATAGATTACATGGTTAGCGCTAAAATAATAACTGTTTAAAATGTTTGTTTTAATTTCATAGCTTATCCTAGCTCAACTATCCTTCAAATGATGGACAAATTTAAGGTAAGGTGATGTACCTTGGATACAAACACAATAGCCACCAATTTCCGCCACCTTAAGAGAGTATATAAACACTTACCTCATTTTACCGGGAAGTCAGCGCCTTGTATGGCCACTCCACGCATGTCAACACAGAACACTGCCCATCGTTCGAGTTTGGCTAGGAAACAAGATTGAAGTCGCGAAGTGGCATGTGACTCCTGTTCGCTTGTACGTATCCCCGAGTTCAAGACGCTGCGCAGGCGCTAAAGCTTGGGGAAAGATGCCAGAAGTGCTATCACTTGTGTCTACCTACCCCTTCAAGGTCATCCTCACGAAGTTGTGCTCAGGTGTCGGTGAGAGGGTCATTTCTGACTTGCTGTGAATTACTTCATTGTTCATGTTATATCTTCCTACCCAATTTTCCCGCTGTTCAAACTCTAATATAAGCTAGTACCCATAATGGAACTTTACTCTTTGATGCTAATAGGAATTAGGGACTTACCAACATTTAAGTGATCTTTATTTCGGAGAAGTTTTTTTATATATATTTTTATTGAAAACTAGGAATCGGTTAAATGTAGTCAAAGCTATATAGGGATTAAATTTGGTTATTTTGGGGCATATACATATATATATATATTTTAACTAAATTTAATTTCTATTAGTATTTGTCTTGGGTACTGACATATACCTTTTGGATCCAATTTCGAATGATTTATTCTCAAGTCAATCTAATTGTACTTAACCTTTGAGCACTATCGTGCACTTTAATTCTGTTTCTTTTTGTGTAGTGTTGAAGTAAGTCCATGCATTACTAATGATTTTCTTATCATATTTTTTATATCCAATGTTATAGAGGAATACATTAGATATTTTTATAATGTTAGGAATTTCTTGTTAACTGAGCTGATAGGGTAGAAAGTACTTAATTAATTTCCTGCCTAAGTTACTCCAGCCTCACGGATTATTGGCTGAGGATACTCGTGTTTCTGATTAAAATTAGGTGCAACGCTAGATACGAGCAAAACTCTGCAAGTTATGTTATAAAATTATATTTTATTATGACGGATATTTAAAATGTTTATACTTCCAAGACAAGCTTTATATCATTTATTTAGAGTGATCTTTTTAACGACTTAGCCCTTATGGTTAGGGGATATGTTGTATCCATGATAGCTTTATAATTTGCGTACTGTTCGCAATTATCAACCTTGTTTGTATTTGAATTGATAATGTTGTCAAACGATATATATTTCTAATTTAGTTAAATGCGATTCGATCGCTTTCTTTTAATATTGTTTGGTAGACTTATATATATATATGTAACTTCTTAGCATCTATAGTGGATTCAGTATAATATTGCGCATTGTCTGCTATCTCTAAAGATTATATTTTTTTCCTTTTTGAGACTTATTCTATCGTCTGAGAATAAATCGGCCTTGAGGCCTATGTTAATTCCATGTTATTTGTTTTGCATTAATATTAAGCAATACCCTAACTCCCTTAACGTCATTAGTCGAATGCTCATCTTTATTAATGTTAAGATAGCTAGGTCTGGATACTTGGGCTTGGCAGATTTTAGAATAGGACAAATAAAGAGCCCTGGTGATCTGCATTCTTTTATTCTTTGTCTTGCAACCTTTTCATTATGACTGGTTTCTTGAACGTGCATAGAACGTACGTACGTTCTAGTATGCTGAGTGCTTAGTGATAGTGGTTGAGTGAAATTAGGATTGGTCACATATTAATAAGTAACGTCATCATCAGATATTAGTTTCATTTCCTTTACTAATATATATTACGATATTTATATAATGATGACGTTACTTATTAATATATGATAAATTGTAATAACCCGAATATATATATATGTATTTAGCACCATGTCTTCTTATCTTATGTACTAATTATGCTAATGGGTTAGGAATGAGGAAGGTTGAACTCAGAGGAAATGTATTTGCATTTACGTGGAAAACCAATCTCAGTATACCCGACTGGGATCAAACCACAATCTCTTGTCATAAGAAGTCTAGTATATTGTAAAGTGACGCCTTAGATAATTTGGCTACCAAAGTGAGTTTATATATATATTTATGTATGTATGTAATATAGGCCTATATATTTATATACATTTATTTTATTTAATCACATATACAAAATATGGAAAGTTTAAGTATGTGTCTAGCTAATAACAAAATTCAAATAAGTTAACATTAATTTTTATCATTTATCATACTAAGCTATTTATATTTCTTATATGTCATTTTAGTTTTAAGGAAGCTAAGAACTTTTGATTTATAAAGATTATTATTTTTTTTTCTAAATATAATATGTTAAAATCTAAATGGGAATAAAATACAGCAAAAAGCCTATATCATAATTAATCTTGCATAAATATATACTTTTACAATACAATTCAAGAACATTAACACCATTTTGTGGAAAACATAAAAATTACATGTTTTTGGAACTCGTAATTATGGAAAATATACATTTTAATTTAATGACATTTAAAACTCTATATTAAAAAGTTGTAAATGTCAAACGAAGAAACAACCATGATGATTTTTTTGTTATTGTTTTAAATCAAATGATGATGGTCTATAAAGCACACAAATTAAAAATAAAACTGCCTATTGCCTAAAATGAATAAATTCTGTCACTTCATCTTTTAAAAAAATGTGTATAACTCAGCATCAGGTATGCACACTTCTAAAGAAAGTGAAGTGGGAAATGGCATCCATAATAAGATCCTTAAAACATCACACAGACTTGACGTAGACCTTAGAGAACTCCTCCTTGTGTTTGTAGTTACATGAAAATTATTCTCTTAGACTCAAACAACTTCGTTCCTTCATTTATTTTAATGAGCGTCAACTCTTTATTCCGTTTCTGACGCTATGTTTGCTTGCTCTTTAATTTTTTAACTTCGAAGATTTTTCTTGTGTCTAAATTTTTTTACCTATTCTTATGCCCTTTGCGTTTCTTTTCCGCCCATGAGTGTTCCCGACGCGCGCGCGCGCGCACACACACACACACAAACACACAAAAAGAAGTCATTCTTGCGAGCAATAATTATAATTAAAACATTTTAATGAATCTTGACTTCACTGACAAAAGGGAATGGTTAAGATTAACAACAGTCATTGTTATAAAAGGACGGGTTGGCAAAATGAATGTTTTTATAAAGCCGTAGGCCAAACTTGTCTAGCTACCTTATGGAACTTTATTGTTATTCTTCGTTGACAAATATGAAATCTTGTGGTCTTCAAACAAAACCTTTTCTTCCGCTTGTTTCGGTTAGTGTTAAATTTATCTTTTGAGTTTTCTTAGACTCTTTATTGAAAATAACTTTTTTATATTTTAGGGAACTAAGTAATGAAAATGTCTATTTTCTTTATATCATACGTGACTGGAAAGTGGGTTTGTAGTTATGTTTAGGGGAAAAACTTAGGACCTTTTCAAATATTTTCAAAAAAAATGAGACTTGAGGAAATGCTTATGTTTCATCTATGGGTATTTTCAGCTCTAGTAATTTTAGTTTTATTACGATAAAATTAATAGAATTAACTGAGTTTCGAATTATTAAATAATTGAAATATGAAACTTTTTATTTATAATCATGTAATGGTTCCATAATTTTGAAACAATACAACAGCATTTATCCTCATTTCAAATTTTAAAACGAGCCTCAAACCTACCTTTTAGCTTTTGTTCTAACTTAAATTAAGTTTCCGTAATATGTTTTGAAAGTTTACTCTATGCGTGAGCTGAAATGAGTCCCAGAGAACCAAGTATCATGTTATTGTGTTGAACACAAGAATTCTGAATTAAGCTCCCGAAATTCATTAACGTTCATAATAACTTAACAGTCTCAACTTTTGAAATATTTTAAATATTAAAATACTTTGAAATTTGTGTACATGACACATTATTTTTCTCTATTATGCAGTATCGTTTACCACATTTTTTTTAACATGCTTTCGTTTTCTGTGCAATCTATTGTTGCCCTTTTGATATGCATTCACGTCACAAAAATAATTTAATAAGGTTTTTTATTTGAGGTTTTAACGTTAATTTTCTGAACGCAATGATTATATCAGCACACACCTTTAATACTAACATAATTCTATAACAAACACAGCACTCGTTCCTCCATCCGTTTATTCATCACTTTGAAAGGGGAAGTTCGAATTTATCTAATGATGAATTATTCGGTTATACCTGGAATCAAACCCGGGACCCGTAGCTCATTAAACAGATGTGCTATCTAATGAGCTAAGGTGTTAGATTTTTTTTAACATTTCAGCAATTTTTTTAATCTAATCTAGGTTACAGATTTTTGCCTAAATTAATTTGTGCAAATTATTCAATTAAAATATGAAAATAACTTTAATTTGATAAATTTTCAAGTTAAATCGAAGAATTTTATTTTAAACCACATGTCATACAAACATAAGGGGGAATTTCAATTAAAGACGATGCAGTTCTTATGGATATAGAATGGACAGTCAATAATGAAAAATATATATATTATTAGAACTCCACCTCTCAAGTAGAGTAAATTATTAAAGATCAGTACGTTTCAGGTATGAATTCACCTAAGAAGCACCATTTTTTTCCCCATACCTATTTTAATTATTACAGTTAACACCAAGATTATGAAGGAGCTTATCTAAAGGGTAAGGCTCTAGGAGGTAGTTTAGGGAACTGCATTGGCATTGGTGTAAAGAAGATATTGGAAAACCACATTAATAAATTGAACGTGGAAAACAGTTTTAAGTGTGTCTGTCTAAGATTCGAACCTCCACCTCTTTGTCACCAGCAAGTCAATCTATTGCGAGTTTGACACCTTAGAGCACATGGACACCAATGCCCCCTGTAGTGTTATTCAATAATAGGATTATAATTTTGGCTAAGAAGTTTCTTAGATAGTACTTTTCAACGAAGGAGCTATACATGGTTTAATCTAGGAGGTGGGGCTAAAGAGGTTAGTTTTATCAGATGTATGCTCACATTAGCATGGAAATAAGATGGAAAAGCAACAGTGATAAATAATCCTCAAAGTACCATAGAGTAATATGAGAAAGCAACGGTGATAAATTGCCCCTATCGCAGCATTGAGGATGGTAAATCAACAGTGATAAATCACCTACAGCAGTCCAGATATTATGTGAAAGCAACAGTGATAAATTGCCTACATAGCAAGAGTGAGTATGGTAAATCAACAGTGAGTATGGTAAATCAACAGTGATAAATCACCTACAGCAGTTCAGATATTATGTGAAAGCAACTGTGATAAATTGCCTACATAGCAAGAGTGAGTATGGTAAATCAACAGTGACAAATCATCTATAGCAGTCTAGATATTATGATAAAGCAACAGGAATAAATTTCCCCCATATACACAGTGAGTATGGTAAATCAACAGTGACAAATCACCTATAGCACTCCAGCTATGCTGAGAATACAACAGTGATGAATGATCTCCATAGCCTAAGTGAAGATTGTAAATCAACGGTGACAATTCACCAGAGCACTCCAGATATGATGTGAAAACAACAGTGATAAATTGCCTACATAGCAAGAGTGAGTATGGTAAATCAACAGTGATAAATCACTTACAGCAGTCCAGATATTATGTGAAAGCAACAGTGATAAATTGCCTACATAGCAAGAGTGAGTATGGTAAATCAACAGTGAGTATGGTAAATCAACAGTGATAAATCACCTACAGCAGT
>CABFWO010007818.1:0-11262 GCA_902155825.1 Timema genevievae | reverse complement strand
ACCCCCCCCCCCCCCAGTGTAGCAAATATCATGGGAAAGAAACAGTGATAAATCACCCATAGCACTCCAGATGTGATGGGAAAGTAACATTGATAAATCACACCCAGAAACCCAGAGATGATGAAAAAGCAACTGTGATAAATCATCCCTAGTACAACAGAGATGATGGAAAAGTAACATCAATAAATCAACGCACTACCCCAGAGATGTTGGGAAAGCAACATTGATAAATCACTCCCCGCACTCGAGAGATGATGAGAGAGCAACATTGATCAATCACCCCCAGCAACCAATAGTGATAAATCATCCCTAAAACCCCATATATGATGGGAAAGCAACAAAGATGAATCACACCCAACACAGCAGAGAGGCTGGGAAAGCAATAGTGAAAAATCTCCTCTCCACCCCCCCTCTAATCCCCAAGTGCTGCAGGCCTGTGATCTTGTAAGATATGGAGTCTTATGCCGCGCGGTCACAGCTGCGGTTAATCTGCTAAGAAGTCATAGACGACAGATAAAGCCAATCAATAACAGTATATTGGACAAATATATGATTCTAGACTCAAGTCCAATTTAGTAAAAAATGACGACATGAACACGATCATTGGTTTGATTTTACTGTCCAGGCTTTATTTTTATTTTTATTATTTTTAAAAAAGTGTGCCGTTGGTAAATTCACTTGTCGATTTTTTTCAATATAAAACACATTAAATATTTAAAAGTTCAAATGAAATACTGTTAATAAGTTATTTAAGAGCACTTTGAGTGTAATTTTATACATACGTTAGTATCGGAAGTATATTTTTGATTCATATTTTTGTAAATCACGTCTTCATACCTATCTTAGCTAGTCGCATATTTACACTAATAGGATAGGGAGGATAGCTACATAATTATTCAGCGTAAATGAATCCGCATTTGCGTGGAGGGAGAGTGGTGAATAATTTAAGATAAAAACTTCAGTGCCCCTTGAACTCCCTGCCACCGGTGATTCAGACTACACAAGTGACGCATATCTCCGCTTGACCCCGGTGACGCCTATGCTTATAATAATTGTGATATTCACACCTTGCATGATAACTAAAATTAGTTTTATTTAATTTTAGTACAATTATTATCATTACGATCAGTAAAAATAGTTTCAGTCTTATGAACATTATAATCACATTTCTACTAGTTTTATCTACCGTGTCTTACTACCCGTTCGTGATATACGCATGTGTATTAATCACGCTAATGTATTATAGAATAGAAGAAAGAATTTAGAGTTAATGTATCCAAATTTGAGGAGAGGGAGAGTAGTAAATTATTTAGGAAAAAACTACCCCACACACCCATCCGAGATTCAAACACCAATCTCCTCTTAACTGGCTAACTAGACTTAATGAACTTGACATTTAGACCACGTGCCCACCAATGCAGGTTAATAATTTATTATTATTATATTCAATGACATACTATCACGTAAACGTTTTACCACAAATAAAAACTTTGTTTGCAGAATCTTGACTGCCATGAGCGTTATTTTTTAATGCCGCCCGGGAAAAGCAGTCACAAAATATTAAGAAACGCAGGGCTGTCGCTGACGGCGGTGTCAAGATGTAACGACCATGGTATAAGGTTGACTCCCCTATCTTGAGGGACTTGTGACGTCACCAGACACCCGTTTGCTCACACGGACGTTGGATATAATGTCACACTGATACTAGAAACCCATCTTCACCCCTTCTGCTTTTTTCTAAAGATAATTCTAGAATAATAGTTGGTAGCTGATTGAATAAACTTTCATGTTCACTCTTCTTGGCACATGATTCAACCTTACAACGTCTTCAAGCCTTGGAAGAGTATGAGAAGGAGAAGACGTAACGGCAGAAACAAGGAACGACGGTAAAGGTAGCATTTGGGGCGATATTACGGGACATGAGGTGGGGACTTGTGTTGGGGGGAGGGGGAGACCAAGGTTGCTGTGTTTATTTAATGTGGCACAGTCTTCTCTGGGAACGGTAAGGAGTGACAGACTGTTCCCCCTCCCCCCAACCACCCCAGCGTCATCTTGAGGAGCTACCAAATTAACCCAGCTCTAGACCAAGAACTCCATCTTGGTCATCATTTATGCACGAGGCTTGGCGACCTATGTGCGCTCAGGTGAGCGAGAGAGGGGACGGAGGGGAATGGATTAATATGGCAACGTTCTCTCTCTGAGCGGTATAGTCAACAGCATATCCATATCCACTCACTAGATAGAGCACGATTGATTTATATCTAAAGATTATGGTGAGCCATTTATATACTCATCCATTACCCCATTCCCGTGATATCCAAATTATCAGGTACTCAGAGATGTCCTAAAGCAGGGTTTCCTAAACTTTTTGTACCAACGGAGCACTTGAACCCAAAAATATACATGCTGGACCCCCCATAATCAATTTTTTACACTAATATTATGAACATTCAATAACGACAATTAAATTTTACAATTATAAAACAAACGGAAAAATCACATGTTCTGGCTGCGCCTTTGGCAAATGTCCTTTATTCAGATCCAAAAAGATGGTCAATCCTAATTAGTAATGCTATTTTGTAGTGTGAAAAACAAATAAAGAGTTATTTATTTTATAATTATTATCTCGCGTATCCTGAGATAAGGTGGAGCCAAAGGTAAACGTGGAGAAAAATTTGAAAAATGGCTGCCCGAGATTATTGAAATATGGCACCCAGCTTGCCCTTAAACCAAATCACAACGCAAAAATTTCCAAATTAAGTTTTTACATTGTTAATTTATATTTAGTAAAAATAGATAATTTTGCTGTAAAACATTGTCATGTTCTAGAGGTGTGGGGTATTATTCTCATATAAATTTGTTTTAAATCTTGTCTCCAGGATGGTAAATTTTATTTTGATCATCAATCACGTTCTTAACCATTTATAATATAACTTCAACGAACCCATTTTCTACAACACAGTATAAAAAACATTTATTTTAAATACATTATGACTTTACGGAAGACTTAAGTTTTGATTTCTAAGATGTGACATTTTGCAATTTTCTTCCGCCCATTATTATATAAACGTTACTTGTAGATGTTTTGCTCGTTTTAACACAAAGCAATTAGCCGCTTAATTTGATAGGGAAGCGATGAGGGGAACTTCAACTAAATTAGCCTGGAGTTAGAGAAACCAACTCCAGTGAAGCTGTTCTCGATTGAACCTCAACCTTTCGGACGAGATTCGGGTGCACCATCCGTTCAGATAAACCTGAGGGTATAACATAAACAATTTATTGCGAGTTGTAAAAACATTTTGTCTGCCAAGGCGGGATTTAGTATTAGATTATAAATCTTGAAATGTTGATTTTAAAACACCCTTGTTCATTTAGTTACAAAGTAAATTAAATGTAATATTTTGAACACTTATTTCTGAACAGTATAATAGATTTGACGATTAATTAATATTGTGTTAAATAAGTACGGCTGTAAATTACCATTTACTGTTTTTATGCATGCTAGCCTAGCACAGGCGTTATTAGCATGAGATATTTTCATATATATTCAGCCTAGGTTCAAGTATATAAATATATATAATGTATGTTACACTCTATTAGTGGAACTACCCATTTCATGAAATGGGTAAATTTATGTTCATTCCATGAACTGGCCTCTTATCTTGACCACTTCATGAACTGGGCAGATATTATATGAACTCGAACCAAATTCATGACCTGAAAATTATTTTCCTATCCATTAAAAGCTTAAGTGTGATTGGTTTTCAGATATTATTTGCTAATAATTATAAACTAATCTAGTCTAACTAAACATAACCTTCTATTCTAAAACGATTAAAGTTATGGACCAAATCCGTTATTCGACTGTCCATTTCACGGACCGGGTCAAAACTCATACATTTCGTGAATTGAGTAACATTTGAAGCTGCCCAATTCAAGATCTTGACGAACTTTTGCCCTGTTCATGGAATGGACAATCGAAGATTCCAATTCATGGAATGGGAAGAAGTTTTCCCAATTCACGAAATGGCCAATTTAATTTTTGGGGTATAACATAATAAAGAAAATTCAGTATATATTCATATATAATTCAGTATATTATATAAATATATATAATTGACAGTTGTGTTTATTTAATATAATAATGATAATTATCAAATATATTTACTAATAAGAAACAAAGTCTTAAATTAAACATTTAATTTATTTTTTAGCTAAAGGGACACTATTGTTTTAAAATCCAATCAACATGTCAGGATAACACACGTGATAATCATTATGGTTTTCCCATCATCTCTCGTAGCTAATGTGTGTATACTTCCTATTCTGCTTACTGTTGCTATTCTAAACTATCCTCATCATCCTATTTCGATGGATTAATAATGGATTTGTTAATTTAGTGAATAATAATGTTTTATGAATGAAATAAAATTGTAATGATGTATCATGTAGTAATGTTTGTGAATGTGGTTGGATTAAGATGTATTTTCTAATTGTTTAGTTTTTAAGATCCATTTTATTTAGCTATCTCTTTTAAATTAAAAATATTCCTTATTTGTAATTTTTGTAACCTGGTTAAGTGTAAGACAAGGTGTAACACCTTAACTTCGCCAGCATAAATAAAGAAATTTAAACAAATAAATTAATTAAGTTACTAGAACTGATTTATTTAGAGCTTATTAACAAATAACTTATCCATGCAGCCATTTCCCACCAGATTTACACTATAATTATAATGTCAATAAAAATAAATGGTACGGAGCTCCGCACGGACTTTCTCGCTCTATTGTTTAAAAATGAAGGTATTTTCTCAAAACTCGTAATATATGTGAAACGAACTAATATACACTAGCAAAACCAAGCATATAATGTATTATACCTATGTAAAACATTTTTTGAGTCCCGGTTTTAAATTTTATAATTTTATTTTTAAAGAACTAATTTCCTCATTTGTGTGTTTGGACCGATAAAAAAGATCAATATTGGGTCCACAAGGGTCAACAGTTCGTATTAAAATTTCGACTTCCGTTTAAAATTTTCGACATTTTATTAGGTGTTGCACATCTTCATGTCATAGCATTGCTATTAAATTCCTCATTTATAAATTTTGACCAATAAAAAATATAAATATTGACTATTGATTCCAAAATGGAGGTAGATCATTGTTGTACAAACATTTCTCCTAAGAGGTTTAAGATTACAAACTTTTTGATAGACTTATTTATATTTAATTACTCTATGGCATTGGAGAATTATTGCGTTAAAACTTAAGTAGTATATCTTTACAACTAAAGCTCATAAAATTGTATTAATATATTTGCCGATATCTCAGAAACGGTTGGTTTTATAAAAAAAATTATTTTGTATAAAAGTTTTTTATTTTTAATAGTAGTACAATTCTGCAATGATAAGTTATTTAGTACCTCAAATAGTTGCGGAGATACGGAAATTTCAGCCTCTATAAAGTACCCTAAAATTCATTTTCATGGGAAAATGAAAATATTCAGTTTATTTATAATCTTAATCAACGCCTAGATACAAATTTTAATCAAAATTGTTAGAGCCGATATTGGGAAAATTGTTTTTTCTCTTTTCGTCCTTTATTAAACTACTCTTAATGTAAAGTTTAAACAGAAACACAGACAGACGGCCTTGCTAAAACCACTTTTTGGGGTCCGGGGGTTCATGAGACGTCAACATCCATCAACATTTCAGGTTAGATTTTTTTTAAGGTCGCAATACTTTACCTTTTGTGTTCGAAAAGTTAAAAAATATAAATATTTGCGTATAGCTTGAAAATTATTGGTTTTATAAAATTATGCTTCGCATAAAATATTTGTATTATAAATAGATTTACATATTTGTAATGATAAGTAATGTCATATCTCAAATAGTTTCGGAGATATGATAAAAAATTATAGGTTACGCATCAGACCGGAGCCCTTAAAGTCATTTTGCCGAAATATTGAGAGTATCCATTTTGTTTTAAAAATTTATAAATGTTTTGAAATGAAATTTAATCAAAATCGTTAGAGCCAATTTTGAGAAAATCAACTTTTTCTCTTTTCGCCCTTCAGTAAACTACCCTTAATTTTAGGGTTAGATATCCAATTCCAAAAAAAAGCCCTAGGAGCAACCCTATGAAAACCCTAGATACCAAGTTTTAGCCCGATCAGTACAATAGTTTAGGCCCTAGTTGGAGGTACAGACAAACAGACGGAAATTCAAAATCCACTTTTTCGGATTCGGGGGGTCATGAAACGTCAAGATTCATCAAAATCTCGAGTTCGATTTTGTTGACGATCACAATAATTTCTCTACCTGTAAGATAGCGAGAAAGTAAAAATCAAACCCAGTGCAAGTGTATAATAGGTTAAGATTAATTTACTTTATAAAATACTTAATTTTAATTTTAAAGTATTTTAATCAGTATAATTAACTTAACGCACCTCAGAAAAGCTTGTTCTCGTTTTATTCGAGCAATCAATATACAATTCAAAACACCTGTCTATATAGTGAAAAGACTTAAATTAATAACTTAGTGTGAGACAAAATATATATTGCCAAAAATCCAGCCTTTGCGTAAGCAATTGTACAATCTAGGTAATCAAATACTAACAATAATTTAAGGTATCGCTCAGACCCAAACCAGAAGCTCCAGACCTCTAGATGAACTCTTTAACCACTTGAACTCAGTAATGGACATCTTAGATAAATTTCTAAAGTACTAGAACGAGATGAACTTTCTAGCCTACAATATATCATGGCAATTTTTTTCTATTTTTTTTTTTCCATATGTCAAATTTAGTGTATAGTCAGACCTTAGACGTAAGGACCTGTCAGGACTTCCCTTCCACCCCCTTTCAAAATCCCCACCACCCTATACCAAATAGCTTGTTTCTTTCACCCACTAGTCTCTGGTGTAGCCTTTGTTGGGCTATATTTTGTTTTGTTCCTATTGTGTGTTTCGTGTTCTGACGTTTGCTGCATCTGACATCTACTGTGTTTTTTTTTCCTCTGGTTTGAAGAGATGCCCTTTTGAACACTGCCTTCAAAGGAAAAGTCAGTCGGGCGGAGCGGTGAAATCATCTCTGGGTGAAATTATTATTGAGCTTCTCTCTGCTTTGATACTACTTGTTGGTTGTATGGGCTAGAAATAAAGGGAATGTTTAATTTGGTCGGTAGCTACTATTGTTATAGACTCTCAACAGAATAATAGAAAATTGAAAACTTCTAAAATACTTATTATTATAAATTAGGTGGTATTGGTGATAATGACGGTGGCGTTGACAATTTTTTTGCTGGTGGGGAAGAATTGTAGTTGGTGATGGGTAATGTGCTGCTTTATTTTTTACTCATCTTACTACCCGTTCAGGATGAACATAAGTTGTAATAATAATGTATTTTAGTATCATGCTGATAGGTATGAACAAAACTAGTTCTAAGTAAACTTAATATAGAAAAAGAATCGCAAAGATATGCGGCATCTTTCACCTTCAGAGAAGACCCGGACTAACAATGTGGATATCAAACCTCATTGCACGAGTCAGATCTTATGTCCTGACAACACCTAACTCTGCCGGTATAAACTAGATCCAAACAAAGTGTCGTGGTATTCATGAATATTCTGAACTATTAAGGTTGTAAATGACAGACACATAGTGTGTGTTAGTGCAATACACTCATAGTGATCATCTATATCTAGCATGGATAGGTGTTACATAATTAATTCTGACGGTAGAGGAGAGGGTTCGACACTATACTAGCGGTAGTAGTCTCCCTCCTCCCCCAAATGTTATTACGTATCATCTTTCGAATCGATTTATATATATATATAATTACAAATTACTTCCTCTGGGGCATTAGGAACTAGAATGTTCATTGCCACACTTACAAAAGTAAGCCACCTAACCCCATCTTAAGCTGGTTCTATCCAGTCCAATTCATTACACCCTATTTATTCTAATGTTATCCTTCCATCTGAGTTTGGTCTTCTCAATAGTTTCTTCCCATTGGCTTTATCTGTAAATACCTTCAACATAGTTCTAGATTCTTATATTCGTGCTATAATATGTTCTTCCCACCGTTTTCTGCTATATTTAATCATCCTGACAATATCTTGTGAGGAGTACAGGATATGTAACTTATCATTTATCATTACGTAACCTCCTCCATCACCAAGTATATTCATCATTTTTTGAGTCGAATCTTCCTAAGCAACAGGTTTTAGAACACCCTAAATTTCTTTTCATCGTGTAAGGTTAGAGACTATGTTTCGCACCCATAGAGTACAACCGGCAGCACTATTGTTTTGTGTAAACTGAGTTTTACATCCACTCTAATATCGTTATTGATAGTTAAAATGGTTCCTAACTATTTAAACTCATCAACCCTTTCAAATGATATGATGTTCACAGTAATCTCTAAATTATCTATTATTATAAAATATATATTATTAAGCGTGCGTGTACAACAAGTTGCATAGGAACTATGCTTGCGGCACTGCACATGTAGTAACGACAAGCACTTACATGTTGTAATGGCATGAGATCTCAGTTGATAGCGAGGACGATTTGGTAGCAAGACTCGTAACTGCAGCGGGAAATGTGCGAGCTATCGCAAATATCTTCGAACGGGTGCGTCAGTCACTTCTGCATAGAATGAGCATCTACAGCGAAGTCGGGGGTGGTCATTTCGAGCACTTGCTGTGATGTAGGACCGTTAATGATGTCCCTCAGAACGTATTCGCATCTCTAGATTGACTGGTGTGTTGTTTACTATTAATTGTGGTATGTTCTGCTGCCGTGCTCCAAGATGTTGAGGTATGCAATGCCACGCGCCTAATTTCTATGCAACTTGTTGTACAGGCATGCTTGCATAGTGTTGCTCTTTCGGCACCGTACGCTGAAACTTTGAATGCAATTTAATGATATTAGCTTACTTTGACGAATGTAAGTGTATAGGGAGTTTGTATTCCTTTTGGTTCAAACAAATTATATGTGCATTTTAGACGTTGAGTTTTTGAACACCTTGTATATGTATAATTGATGTACCGTCATGTTGCATTCCCACTAGTATTTGTCGATTATTGATAAATCTGATTAGTTGTTGATCTATTTAATCGAAATTCAAAATGATGATCCCCAATTATTTGCCCTGCATATGGCGTCAATCTCATTAAAATTATGTTGGATGACATTTAGTATAATGTAGGTAGTAGTGAAATACTTTATGATTGTTATACTATGTTTTATATCACTTTTAAAAAATGAGTTATTATTATACTTTCCTTCCACTCTTTTGGTAATACGGTACATCATGGTCCCATATGGAACACAGCAGTTTATGAATTTTAATTAATATAATTTCATAATTACAGCTATATAACTTATATATATATATATAGTACTGAACATATCAGTGCATACGACTAAAATAAAATGTAAATATTAGTTGTATTTCAGTTAAAATAAAACACTGAATATGAAATAAGCAATAAATAAAAATAGCCTTAAGTGTGCCGCCTGCAGAGTCGCTTGGATGCGTTGCACAAGTTCAAAACCTTCTCAGTTTTTAAAATGTATTTTATTATTTTTAAATACCACGTCAACATGGAATAAAACGATATTTCTACTAAATAATGTGCATATAAAACTAAAGACCCGACTTTTAAATACTGTAATTTTTAAACAAAATTGAAAAGGATAGACTTAGCCTATTTTCTACGACGTTTAACGTGAAATGTCGCAGTTCTAAGATTAAAGTGAATCCTTATAAACATATATTAAGTTTCCCTCAAGAAAGTTGAGTCATTTTTAAAAGGGTTGTCGACCTCTGTGATATTGGGGTAAAGTGTTCATTTCAGGACCCGATATTTGTGAGTTCAAACCCAGCATGGGTTGAAGAATTTTTCTCAAGCGATAAAAATACACATCATAACTTTCTTAAAAGGGGAAGTAAAGCCATCGATCTCATGTATTTTGGCTTGTAAAGTAACCCTGGAAAGTATGTGAATATATTGCCCAGAAAAATTGGTAGGACATTTCTCTCTCGCTCATAGAAATTTTCGTGTGCTGATATAATCAGTCGGTTTAGAAAGTGCACGTTAAACCCTCAAATAAATAAATAATAAATTTAATAGGGTCACAGCAAACAAGTTCAAGTAAATTAGAGATTACTTTATAAAGTTGTTTTTCCTGCTTCAAAACTGCAACTCCAATAGTAAATATAGAGCAATGTAACCTTTCAAGAAAGCGGCGACACTTAAGATCTACTAAGTTAATGTGAATATTAAAAAGTGTGCATGTAGTTTTAGTATGAATTCGTCAAGTTGAAAGATTTTCCTCTCAAAAATATTATTATTTGCCTGTAATATCACTATCGTAATGTAATTAAAATCAACAATTTTATCTTTATAAAGCTGTATTCCTTACAGTTTGAGGAAACACCTGTTGTTAAATGCAATGCAATATTAAAAACATTACTGTATTGCTAATAGGCTATCTACAAACGGACAGGGGCTAATATATAATAAAAATGTAGAAATTATTGTTATGAACACAAGCTTTAAGAACAACACTGGGCATCATAAACAGATACCTAATCCTAAAGAGAGGGACTAATAATGGTGAATTTTAAATAACGATACCAACGTTTATTTGTAGAGAGACCGTAAGCCATTAGTAAAATTGTATTACACATATAATTTATTATTGAGCTAATATGTTTATTAATCTCATACACACAACTATATATTAATAAAATACATCCTACTTTCAACGGCCAAACGGTATTTTCATTTAGTTAAATATAAGTAAACAAAATTGGTTTAAAGGGCAATCATATTCATTGTATCATAATATAAATAACAAATAAACCCTTAAAAATGATGCATCTATAGTTAATCGTTTGAACTGAGAGTGTCAATAAACCGACATGAAATTGTAACATCATCCAGCGATGTAAATGAAAAGTAATGTGTAAATAATAAAGCTGCATCAACCATTAACAAAATAGCAAATAATTACTGTGTGTGTTTGTTACTAAAGAAACATTTTATTGGTGTTTATTCTTTATGTGACACGAATCTAAGTGGCTGGTGGTGAATAAAGTTCATTAACAACTCCAATAAACAGAGTATTCAAGATGGGGACAAAAATCTAATACACCATATAATGATTAAGGTCATTCGGACAGCAAGCTTCTCCTAGAATGAATAGGCTATAACATTTTGACAGGGAATTTGTAACATGGTTGATGGGG
>CABFWO010007817.1:5848-22310 GCA_902155825.1 Timema genevievae | reverse complement strand
ACCATAAAATTATAGTGGGAATTTTGTGAGAAGTTGGTCAGGGAACTTGGGAAAATAGTCAGGGAGAATTTTTTTACAAATACTGTTGGAACCCTGTATAAGAACTAGAGGACAACATCCAAGAGGATAACCTCATGATAATAGGTGACTGTAATGCTCAGATCGGGGTGGAAAAAATAGGGTTTTAGAAAACTATTGGGCCTTTTGGACATGGACATGAAAGGAGAGATGGTGCTTGAGTTTCGTATCAGGATCACACTTAGTGTAAAGAACACTGGGTTCAAAAACACAGGAGAACCATAAAGTCACAAAGTACAACTGGTATGGCAAATATGTCTGTAATAAACTATATAAAAACTGATGTAGGATGTATGTAGAGAGTACAGGACGAGATGTTAAAGTTATCCCTAGTGAGAGCCTGGGCACTGATCATAAGCTGTAGATGGTGTTAAAGTGGTAAGAGTGGACTCATAGAATGAAGGACTGGAAGCTGAAGGATGGGTGTAAGGCACGAATTCCAGGATATAATTAAAAATCTGTTACCAACCACTGAAATACAAGATAGAAATGTAGAATTTACCAGAAATTAGAGGAAGACGACAAAGGGAATAAGAAAATGCTGTTTGGAATGATAAGAAGTAAAAGATCTGACAAGGAAGCTATTAGGACATTACATAAGGAGATTAGGAACGAGATAAAAACCTATTTCGATGAACTACTAAATGATGGCGGAGTAAGCAGAGAGGAAGATAATCATGAAACAAACTAAAAAGAGACGCTGATTACATGGGCAGAGTTGGAAAGAGCTTTAAGGGGGATTAAGAGTGGTAATTCAGCTGGAGTGCATGAACTCAGCACTAATGGTAAGTGCAGCTGGAATACCCAAGATACAGAAGCTGTAGCGGACATTAATAACAATTTGGCGAAACACTGAGATACCAGATGACTGACCTAAGGGGATAATTATTCCACTGTTCAAGAAAGGGAGCAGAAGGAAATGCATCAACTATAGAATGATAACACTATTTTATCATGGATTGAAAATTATGGAAAAAATCTAGGGAAGACTGAGAACCATTATTGGGCCAATCATTGATGAGGAACAGCATGAGTTCAGGGCTTACAGTTGTACATCAAACTTGATCTTTGCTTTAAGGATGCTAGTGGAGAAGTATTAGAAAGAAAAGAATCTAATAAGTGTGTTTTTGGACCTGGAAAAGGTGTATGACACTATTCCGAGAACAGTTCTTTAGAAGAGTTTAGAAAAACTAGGATTTCCAGGAAATTTGATTGGCAAAGTTTGAATGTTGTATAAAAAGTGCTTGAGCTGTGTACAGATATTGGAGACGTCAGGTCAGGTCCAAGTGGTTTGAGACCAAAAAGGGAGTTCAACAGGGAAGTGCTCTTTCACTACTGCTGTTTGTAGTTGCCAGAGATGCTGTACTAAAAGTCATGAAAAGAGAGGAGAGCAAAGACGTGGCGATTTGGGAAGACATTCAGGAAGAAGTACAGGAACGATTGGGTCAGTGGGTCTCTAAGTTAAAAAAAAGTATAATATGAATGTGAGTAAAACAAAGACAGTTGCCTTGAAAATCAGTAAAGTAAACTCCAAATGCTGCATATATCTGTAAGTATGCACATGTTCAAATACCCGAGTAGTGTGGTCGCCTGTAAGAGCACCATAAAGTAAGAAGTACCCAACATAGTGACCAATGAGTCAAAACTCTTCAATTTGACACAACAGTTAGTGTGGGACAAGAAGGTGCCGAGAGAACCAAGATGAGTATATAAGCTATATCTTGTCCCCATTCTTACATACAGTTTAGAGACTTGCACAGTAAATAAGAAAGAGCTGAGTAAGCTGTAAGCATGTGAAATGTCCTGCAGAAGACACACAGAGATAAAGAAAGGAACGAGGATGTGAGAGAGAAGAGTTGAAAGTGAAGGTATCAATAGAGGAAAGGTTAAGGTCATTAAGACTCAGATGGTCCGGCCATGGTAAAAGAATGAAGAACACCACATGTAGGGGGCAGGATACGACCCAGAAGGAGGTGGGTGGACCAAATAAAAGAAGAAGTAGAGAAGAAAGGAGAGAGCTGGAGAACGTGATGGAAGGAGAAATGTTCCTGGACTGACGGTGTTGGCGAGAGCTTGTTCACAAACACCCTACCTGGCAAGCTGGAGGGATTCCATGATGATGATGATGATAAGTAATATGCTATAATGACATACATTTTTTTTAATGTACACAACTTTTTTCTTCATTAAATTCATAAGAAAATAAAACTTTAAAATGCTTTGGAAACTATTTTAAAAGGGATGAGGAGATAAAGATGAATAGTGTGAAAGTCTATCTTGAATCTTTTCACCATGGTTCACACAGTTCTATGTTCAAAAGTGGTTGATCTTGCAAATATATCCCTTCCTATGACACCCTTCGGTTCACCTTACACTTTCACATACCCACTGCAATAATAATTATCTGGCACTCAAGCTGATCGGATGAACTTTGGTCTAGCCCTAATTGTAATTAAATTTTACTCTCATTTGAAACAAGATGTGTTTTTTTATTTAATTCAAAAGATATATTGTATACTAGTGATGTGACCCTTGAATCCTTAAGGATATTTGAGGATTTGTTAAAATATTTGTTTTGAGACTCAAATAATATAAAAAATAATCAAATTTTAACTGTAGTTTGTTTTATAGCTTTAATACTCATTATTGATGGTTCAGACTCAATATAATCACAGGACCAATTTAACACTTAACTGAATATATGAATGTTACAATTAATTTTAGCATTATTACTTCTATGTTCTATCATTCTACTCATTTATTCATAATTTTTCCTGGATTTGGATTCAATATTCAACGTTTTTGTAAACAAAACTCACACTTTTTAAAAATAAGCATTAAAATTGGATGAAATGAGTCGGACTATCAAAAGAGGTCCCCCCCCCCCCAAATATATTGAAATTTGGTTTTACAATGTTTTTAAATACTACTTAAGGTTGTTTTTAGTATTCTTTACTCTTTACTAATGATTAAATTTTGAAAGGTTGACAAAATTACTTTACTAATTGATGAATTCCATAAAATAAGGGTGAGAGGGGGAAAAAATCATTATATCCTGTGTGCAAGGCTGAGCATAGCAGTCGAGTTACAGCACCACTATCTGTTTCACTCAGACTAATTCTTGTATTTATGTACTATTATAATATGTTCATTCAAAATTTTGTTAATCATTTTGGTGGGTGGGGAATTAAAGTTGGGTTGAATCCACTATTTTACAAGTCAGAATCTTTAATTTACCTTCAAATCTTGAATCTCCCAAATCCTGGAAAAAATGATGAGCCTAAGAGAAAATATAAATTTAATAAAATAGTATAAAATACAAATAGTAACTAAGTGTTAAATTAATGGTCTGGGGACGTGTTAAGTACATCGTGTAGCTACAAATGGTTTTAAACCACCAATAAGCAGTATTAGAGCTTATAAACAAATCTCACTCAAAAAAATGGAAAAAACAGTCTTTAATAAGGATTTGAGTCTTGAATCCAAAATTTTCTCGAATCCTGAATATCCTTAAGGATTTTAGGGACCATCTCAAGAAAAAATTCATCACACTTGTATATTCAATAAACAACATACATAAGTGATGACTCTTAGTCAAATTAACTTAACTCCATCCTCTTCATGTTACTTGCTACACACATTATTATTTATGTACATTTAATTCAAGATCAATTTTTAATGGAAAATGTTTGTGTTTGTGTCTTAGGGTTTAAGATTAATAAATACATATTTTTTATTATTATAATCATTGATTTTGTAAATAATGAATGTGATATTATTGATTTTCTACATTACAAATTGGTATTCTGTCAACCTCCTTTGTAAAACTTAGGTTTCAGATTGACTTGTTTAGATAGTGCAAGTAATTCCCTCATTCCTACCCCAATGGATGGTTTTACTCAAACAACTGACAAAGAATGGAACATTGTAGGAAAACATGTTGTTTACCTAAATTTCTTCCTTTTATTCTCGAACCAGAATCTGCTTTGCTACAAAATTCTTTTAACACTATTTAAAAAAACTCCTGCCATCTTTGTGAACATGTAATAATTTGATATTTTATTTTGTTTGGGGATGGACGGGAATGACATTTTTACTGTAAGACAGGATTGGGATTGGGACAGGAAATTATAAAAATGATGCATTAGAATAGTTTTGGATTAAAAATATATATTGATTTTCAAAATACTATAGTAAGACTTGTAAAAGCTATAACATCATCAAACATAATATGAATAATAAAATATTTTGTAAAAAGTAATATAAATAGGGGTTTATAAATAGCATTTTTAACTGAAACAAATAGCAAAATTTTGAAAAAACATGGGATAATACAAACAGATTACTTAGTTTTATAACATTTTTCATAGAAATAAATTTCAATTAGTAAATTTCTTTTGAAAATATTTTCTATCTAATCATTTGCAGAGTGCAGAAAATCATGCTCGACACCTTTTCAATATTCTTCAGGTTTGAAACTCCAAAAAGTTATCCGCCCCTTTAATATATATTGTATTCCCTGTCTGGCTGCAAACTCAAATTGTTGTCCTTGGCCAGCTTTACCCTCTACCCCATTATTCCCCAACCAAACAATTATATATCATTCCTTTTACCCATTGTTTAAAATTGTTGTATTCGAAATACTTTTTTGAGATTTGTACGAATCTCTCTAATACCACGGGATTTTATTAATCAAGGATCCGAGCATCACATCTCTACTACAGAGATAATAACTAGACAAAGAACAATGAGTCATGTGCCTTCCAACTTGATTGTATCTCCACAAGGGTTAAAATATCCCCTGTCCCTTCCCAACAGTTTGCTACAGAACAAAGAAGGTTGTCTAAAAGAAGATACCGTCCATCCCTAATTGTGTTCATCAGAATAATCAAACTCATGTTGGACTGAATCATATACTTTTATTTGCTCATTATTTTTACTATTGTATTTTATACTTTTCTAAATGAAATATATTTTTATTTCTGTATTATGTGTGCAATATAAAATGTTATTAAAACACCTTGTATTATTTGTGTTAGTAAAATGTCAAGTATTTTGAACTGTCAAAATTATTTCAAAAGCCATGTAACTTTAATAGCTCAAACTGAAAAACAACTCTTTTTAATTTATGAACAATGTCCAAAGTGAGATATTTTCTTATCAGCCAAAAACTGTTATCCATATTCTTACAAGATTAACAGCATCCTGGGTTCAATTCTCGTGTCCAGGTGTAATTTTTGCCTAAATTAAATTATATGAAGATTGTTAACAATATTATTTCACACATTTTATCTCTAGTTGTTTTCTGCTTCACTGGTTCACTATGGATATTCCAAGTCACAAGAACAGCTATTTACAGTAAAGTAATTTGTTAGTGAAATATGTACAGCTTTATCTGTGCTTTATCATACATATCATAGAGACAATAAACTGGTGTGGGGTTAGTTAGTCACACAACACCAACATTAGTTTACTTTTAAATGACGGGTTTTTGTATCATATAATGTGTATACAATGTTTGGTGATATAAAATGTTGAAGGAGTAGGATGACTACCAGTCGTTATCCTCGCTAAGGTCATCCTGGAGCTTTGAGAACAAGACATCCCGAATCTTGGGTCTAGGATCCTCTTCCAGCTGAGTTTGTACGGCTCCAGCCTGTCCTAGCATCCATTCTAGCTCTGGAACATTTCCACAACCAAGTCCACTTTAAGAAATTAATAGGACCTGTCAAGTATGTATCTTAAAAATAACTTTAAAGAAGTCAGAACAAATAAAACCCATCAAAAAGTATATATGCTTTGGGCAGAAGAATTAATGAAATCTTTATATAACTTGTGCCTCACACCTAGTACAACAAGGGCCTCGGCACACCTTATCATTCAAATTAGGCCCGCATGATCACATAATTCGTTCAGCCTAATCTAGCATCGATCATGTTCATGAAGTTTAGGAAATAGTGCCGATCTTGTTCATGGAGGGAAAGAAATAATCACTCATTAAGGTGGGAGTGTAAGGAATACAAGCTAAGGGTAGTATTTTTGCAGTTCTTTATCAAAATCAATCCAAATAATTCTCCAGAAGAAACTAAGAGCTTAATTTTCTTCACATGGTGACTTCACCAGTTCTTGGATATTTGTCAAGGGTGTGCAGGAATTTAATGACTCTTTCTCATTAAAAGAAAAAGTAACTCATCTAATGCCGCTATGCTCATGACAGAAATTAAACAAGTACTGATATCACTATGTAAACAAAATTAAACTTTATGTTTGTGCTTAAGCAATATTTGATTTATTTTCGCAAAAAAAAAAAGTTTTGTTATAAGAACTGCAAAAACACTTCCCTTAACTCGCATTCTTTAGACTCCCACCTAACTCTGAGTGACTTTGAACTGTTGCTGTTTATTGCCTCACATTTACAACTGTCTTTCCTTCCCACACGGACCATCCAGACCGCCTCAAGGACAAACCCTTGCCCTAGTTGGCGCCAGTACAGCTCTCCGAGCACAAGTAGCAGGACTGGAAGCGTCAACCTCCAAGCCACGAGGTATTTGTGTGCCTCGTCAGAAGTTTAATTAAGCTTAGGTAAGTTGATTGTTTATGAAGCTAAGGGGGTGCGGGGATATTCTCATGAAAAATGAAGTTTAAATTAAATTTATTAAGAGTCCACAGTAGTCAGAAGTTTAAAGTAGAGCACAAAGTAAACTTTAACATGGTGTGTGGGTTGGAATACAGGCAATAAATCATGTTGCTTGCTTTGTAGGGGTGTGCGAAGGACACTTTTTAAATGCAAAGTGAAGTCGAAGCGAAGCTTGAAACTTGCAAAGAAAAGTCGAAGTCGAAGCTATCTAGGATTTTTGTTGTTGTCACTTAACGCTACTTTTAATTTTTAGATCAGCAATAAATTTTTCAAGCTTTATATATGCATATCTTTTTATCTGCATTTCTTTGATAATAATTATAAATTAAATTCTGTTTTCGTTTACCACTTTCCGTATCAGTCATTTCGAATAATAAAGAAAACGCATAGAAGCTATGAAAAACTTGTGTGTCAAAATGCACTTAATTCCAAAGCAAGAGAATATTAAGGACTAAACATTAGACATGAGCTGGAAGGATAGCTCAACTAAAGTGCTTTCTTTTCTTCATACCAGTGATCATGATATATTAACATTTACTTACCCGCTTTTGATCCATGCTTAAATTATGGTAGTTAAATTACTAGTCGGTGTTAAAATTCTGTTTAGTAACGATTTTAAAATGATCAAATATCAAAATATGTAATATTTAGTGAGATTAAATTAAATTGTTTGATAATTTATTGAAGATTTATCCTTTCTTTGAAATTTTTCGAATAGGCAAAGGTTATTGTAGATGTCGAAGTCGAAGGAGATTTGACCATCGACTTCGACTTTTCGAAGCTTCGCAAACCATTATTGCTTTGATAACCTTGGTGTAAGAACTTCCTGAAGCCTGTCGTAGCTTCCAACTAAGTTTCTATTTATTTTACATACTTGAAACCATATTTACATTACTTCACACTAGTGGTGCATAAAACACACATGCAACAAGACTTTCCTAGTTGGTTCCCATGTACAGGTGGTCAACAATTAAATTAGCCTAGAATTAAATACCACACAAAATAATTATAACTTAGCATCAACCAAAACATTTCAGGGAATCAAACTGAAATATTTATCACTTCTCCAAAAAAAACATTTTAAGTTTCTAGTTCAGGTTTAAATAGAAATAAAAGTTTCGGTTCTTTTTGTTTTTTAATTAGGTTTTACTTCTTTTAACTTATATTTACTATTTATGCTACTGTTTTATATATTTAGAAAATACAAAGAGATATCATAATCAAGACGTTAGATAATTGCAAAATTTAGTTATAATTTAGGGTGTCATTTGAGCAAAAGATTAATTTCTATTTTTGTTTGCCACAACTCAAAAGAATAATATAAGAAGGTATAATCTATGGAAATAATTTCATTTTATAATCAAATGAATGTCTAAACATAGTTTTTATCTATGAAACAATTCAATGTTCACTTATGTTTCTTGTAATACTGGCAATATAAAGTCATGTAAGTTGTGTAGTGACTAACCATCAACAGACAGTGATAAACCCCGGAACTGATGTGGTCCTACCCACTGTTTCTTTAGGTTCCCTTGGTAGTAGAGGAAGACCGTGGGTAGGTTCTTGTCAGGGTAGTTGGGTATACAAGTGCTGGAGATACTTTTGATGAACTTGGTGGCCGGGAACTTGGTAGCTAGTAGAGACAAGTGTTGGTTGATAAGCGCACACAACGGGATCCTTGGACAGACAATATTTCTGTATTACTTTGCTAAATAGACAATATTGCTGTATTACTTTTCCAAATAGACAATATACCTGTATTGCTTTGATAAATAGACAATATTTTATTTAGCACCACGTTTTACTATCCGTTAAAGTTATACACTTAAATACTAATTACGCAAATGGATTATGAATTGGGAAGGTTGAATTTAGATTAAGTGAACCCGCATTTGCGTGGAGGGAGAATGGAAAAACACCCCCAGTTCACCCGACCAAGATTCGAACCTCAATCTCCCTGTCCTCGGCAGTCAAGCTCAACACGAAACCAGCGTGTTAGCCAACTACGCCACCGAGGCGTGTAACAGACAATATTGCTGTATTACATTGATGAATAGACAACATTCCCATATTATTTTTCTAAATAGACAATAATCCTGTACTACCTACTTTGCCAGAAAGACAACAGTCTTCAACTACTTTGCAAATAGGGAAATATTTCTGTATTACTTTACAAGGACGTTCCTGTACTATTTTGCAACCAGGTTAACAATTATGTATTGGTTTATAATAAGGACAACATTCCTGTATTACTTTTCAATGAAGGCAATATTTATTTCTGTATTACTTTGCAAGAAGGACAACATTCCTGTATACTTTTCAAGGACAACATTCTTGTACATCTTGCAAGAAGGTCAACATTTTTGTATTACTTTGCAAGAAAGATGACATTCCTGTATTATGTTGCAAGAAAGGCAACAATCTTGCATTACTTTGCAAGCAGGACAACATTCCTGTACATTTACCAGAAGGACAATATTTTTGTAATACAGTAGATTCTCAGAAACTCAACCTAATGTGGACTGAGATGGTGTCAAGTTATAAAAATGTCACGTTTACTAAACAAGGATGAATCACAGTACAGTATTGAATATTATAGGTACAGTTATACTGTACTGTAGAATTGTATGGTACAGTAACAGTAATATACATACAGTACAATATATTACGTGCTAATATAATGGTGTACATACATAAATGTAAATACAGTAATGCAGTACAGTACTGTTCATATAATATTGTATTGATTCGAATAACACGTTACTGAATTGGAAAATTAACAAACACAGCACTTGTAAAAATACCACAGCATGAATGTTCCACTCGAGTTACGCAAACAAATTGAGAAGTTATACAGTTTAATGACCTTGGATTGTGATGATTGGCGCCAACAAATGTCTGCATGTGTGTGTGTGTGTCGAGTTACACAGAATTTCGAGTATCGAGTGTTGAGTTTCTGAGACTCTACGGTACTTTGCTATCAAAACTAGTTAAACAATATTCTGGTACTACCCTGAAAGCCGAGATTTAAGTATGATTATTGATTAACAGGGATCAAAGGCCTTGAAGACCACGTACCAACTGCATCCACCATGTTCTGTCATGAGACTTCTCTCTCCTATCCCCCTCCACACCCAGCTCCTTGAGGTCTATAGCCACATCGTCACTCCATCTCGTTCTGGGTCATCCCGGAGATCTTCAAGTGCCAGGTATGCTGTCCATGGCCGCTCTCTAAATTATTTCCAGTTGCATTCTGGCTACATGCCCTGCCCATCTAATCCAGTTTGATCTCATTTTTTTCATGACCTTCCTTTCAAAGGCCCCCAGTCTCTCCCTATCCCTCTTGGTCGTGATCTATGTCTTCGAGCTGTACAGGACTACCGGGCATACATTAGCATTGTATGTCCTTATCTTTGTTCTTGTGGAGATACTTCTGGAACTAAACCAGGTCTTTAAACTGTAGCAGCTCTGGAATCCAGCGATCATTCTTTAATTCAAGTATTGAGATTCAAGTATCAAAACATTATTTTCTTTATTTGCATGATAGTTTTTGTTTGTTTTAATTTTTCTTCTTCTTTTCAACTCAGTTGGCATGAAATTTTGAAGTAATTTTTGTGTAAAGTTTACAAGCATATCTGTCAGATATTACGCTATCTTAATTTGTCCAATGCTACTGAAATGAATTCTTGGATTGTACATCTTTCTCTTTGCAACAAGGCACTTCTTTTGTTGACTGTTGCTGTATTTACATGATAAATATAAGACAGAATTTGAATAGCCTCTGGAACATGTTTCATGTGTGTAGAGGTGGCTGGATCTAAAGGTGCTCAATCTGTTTATTCTTAAAATACATTTTTTCATTGGCCTTCAAATGGTAGATTAAGAAACTTCTGGCAATTTCTTTCCAAATCTGAGAACTTCAGCTTAAATTAATTATATTCTTAAGAAACGTCTTTAATATGGTTAGTTTCAATCTGTTTAGATTGTAAAAATTAATCTTAAAGTGTTTCCTCATAGTGTTTTTCATTAAATAACTTTGCAGTGCACAGGTCAGAAGACCAGATCCACCACACATTGTTAACATTAATATCAATATTAAAAATTGATTTTCCTGCTTGATTTGAACCTTGATCTTATGGCTAGGTATTAAGATCACGTGCATAAACTCATCTCAGCCATCAAATCATTGCCATCAAAGCCAAGTGTATTTGTACATTAATACACTAAATACTATTTTTTCCTAACTGTTTCATTGATTTTAAAGAATTTCCTTGACTCACAGGAATGAATCCAACTTTCAATGTATGTTATAGCTATATTTGTAAAACTCTCGAATTCAATTATGAAGACCTTTACTTCAAATAACAATTTTAATCAATTGGTAAAAGGAATTATTGACACTTATGTAAGCTAGTTGGAAAAATGACAAAATCACAAAAAAGAACAAAGTTGTATAAATGTAATTAATTTACAAACGAAGTGTTATCTTTATGGTTTATGGCAGAATATGTATTTGTCAGTGGCACCAAGCCAACTTTTTACAACCTTTCTAAATATTTTCACTTAAACTAAAATTAAACATTTTTTGTAAGATTCTACGACTCGAATTTGGATTCGAGAAATATAGGATTTGAGTAATCTTTAGTTCTAACTATTGTAATTGTCACTTACCCCTGCTTGTAGAGGTGGAGGACCACCCAGACTCCATCTCCAGCTTGGTTTACCTCCCTTACATAGTCTTCTGCTGATATCTCGTCAAGGGCCCCGTAACGGGCCTTTGTTGCTGCTGCTTTCATTTCTGCGATTCTACGGTCACGATATTCCAAGAGAATACGTTCATCTTCCTCATCCTCCAGCTCACCCAGCTCATTCAGGGAAAGATTCTCAAGGGATCTCTCACCTGTAACAAACCAAACTTTAGTTGAAACTTTACTTTCTGTAAGTATATACCTAGTTCCTTGTATGTCTGGAAACATGAGGTTTCCTAGTCTGTTTAGAAACACGAGATTTCCCTGATTGTGTATAACACAAGGTTTCCATATCAGTTTGGAAACACAAGGTTTCCTCGCCAGTTAAAAACCTGAGTTTTTTCCACCAGTTTAAAACATAATGCGTTTTCACTTGTTTAAAAATGAGGTTTCCTCATATTTTTATTTTATAAACATTATAAAACCTATATTTAAAAAAACTCTCTTTAAACAATGTTTCCAGATGCCAATAAATTAAAGTGCTTTTATTTCATTTTCATTAAAACTGAACTTTTTTAAAAATCAATATTTATTTACCCGCCTCGGTGGCGTAGTTGGCTAACGCGCTAGTCGTGTTGAGCCCGACTGCCGAGGACGGGGAGATCGAGGTTCGAATCTCGGTCGGGTGAACTGGGGGTGGTTTTTCCTAAATGGTTTTCCACTCTCCCTCCACGCAAATGCGGGTTCACTTCCTCTATTCAACCTTCCCAATTCCTAATCCATTAGCGTAATTAGTACTTAAGCGTATAACCCGAACGGGTAGTAAGACGCGGTGCTAAATAATAATAATAATAATAATATTTATTTATTCCTAGACCATTTTCTTCCAATCCCTGGCAAGAAATATTCTATGGTGGAGATGTTAGTACTCACAGAGTTTGTAGTCATTCTCACATTCCTAGATAGAGATGATAATAGATAATCACCTTGAGCTTGTTTAGTTTCAATGGTTGACTCAAGCATGTTGACGATGTCATTCTCTGTCACTTCCTTTTCCTTGGAGGGAAGTATGCCCTTGCTGCGAAGGATATCATTCCACTGAGTGTCCTCATTGGGGTCCTTCCAAAATAAAACATGATTATGATTACATGATTATGTTCTGTCCAAAGAATAAGTCCTGACATGCGAGCTTGTTAGCATTTTGTCCCTCTGTGAAGGTTATTACCCAAATGTACTTTTCTTGAAAGAAGGCAAGTACAAGATATATTTTATATCTGACATCATAGATAATTCTAGCAGCAATGTAAACAGTAAGTTAGGCACTAAAGGTCCATCAGCATTATCTTCTGGCACCTTTAAAACATATTTTCACATAATATTTGAGTTATGAACAAAACAAATCTCTAACTGATTATATTACAGAATATTTAAAAAAATTACATCTGTTTTATGTAATTATACTAAAACAGCCTAGAGAATACAAGTTAGTTTAGTGCTAGTCGCATAACAGTTTTTTATTTATTATTATTTTTCACACACATTCCAACATATTTCATAAATTAAAAAACTATTTAAAAAACTTTAAATTATTTTCCAGTAGGTTACAGCCATTTTTACAATATGACATACACCATTATAGTGTATGACAGTACAGTTCATGTCATTATAAGTTCAGTTAAAATGCAGTCTGAATGGCTGAAATTTAGCCTGAAATTCAGTGAAACTTGCAGGGAATAAAGGATTGTGGTAAAAATATGGTGTTTTAGACTTGTCATATTTATTGCTGTAGCATGATTAATAAGTCCTGACAGCTTTAAGCTATTTACCGAGCTTTTATATAACTTTTTAAATATAAACTTTCCATCAGTTCTCATTATTGAGCTTGAAAACCACATTTTATGTTAAGATAAAAAATCATAAATAGCCTAAGTTTGCATTTTTTAGCACCGAGTCTTGATACCCATTTGGGTTATAAGCTTATATAATAATTACGCTAATGGTTTTAGGGATGAGGAACATTATATTAAAAGGAAGTGCACTCACATTTGTGTGGAGCGAGAGTGGAAAGCTATTTTAGAAAAACCACCCTCAGTACACCCGACCGAGATTCAAACCTCGATCTCCCTGTCATCTGCAGTCTAGTCTACTGAGAGAATAGCGTGTTAGATCATGCTTGCGTTTGCTGTGTGTTGTTGTGTGCATATGTATAGGTATACCTAACAACCCAAACATTGATGCTTATGTCCAAACTTGCAGACCCAGGGTCTATTACCTGTTGCAGAAAGATAGGCTATAATAGTTATGAACTAGTAGGCAAGAATCACCTCACATCACTTTCTTAAGTCCCATTCAGTCTCTAGTGGTGAATGGTTAAGTGCTATTCATTGGAAAATTAGGGCTATTGTTGCATTAAGCTAAAAACGAATTGAGTGTTTTGTTGGTGTATTTATTCAAGAGGAATGTCACAAGCATACTTATGAGAAAGTCAGTAAGGATGCAACTAATGTTGGTAATTTAGTGAAACTAATAAACATTACTTGATTGGCAAATAGAACTTAAAAATAGTTTGTAAATATCATAAGTAAATGTTTATTGCGAAGTAAACTTGTATGTTTTGACAGGTGTGTTGTGAAATTAAGTTAGGACATTTAAAGAAATATCTTGTTCCAGGTAAATCATTATAAAAATGTTTTTTATTCTAAAGAAAGTACAGATGATCATGAAAATATAGAATAACGGTTTGCCCCATTATCAGTAAGATTGAAAGAAGTTGATGCAGTTTGTTCTGCACTAGATATGTAACAATATATCAAAAATTAATCAATTAACTTAAGTTATAAAAAAAATCAAGTTCTTTAGTTGGCAAAACAGAGAACATTATAAAGGAGGAGCATAGAAAACTACCAAATTTGTTTGCAGAAAACATGAATGTATATATTGAAGACATCTTAAAACGTGAACCAGCTTCAGTGGCTGCATGTTCACTCTTGCAATAGACTGGAATGTTGATGACGAGAAGACCAGAGTATGAATCCAGGCCGGGTGTATTGAGAGTAATTTTCCACCCTCTCTCCACACAAATGTTGGTGACTACACATCCTCTAAAAGTCAACCTTCCTCATCCCTAACACAATGTAATATTTCATAAATTAACTTATGCCAAGATCACATTCACCTAACATAAAGTAACATATATAGTGTGTGGACAGGATTCATGGGACACACTCTATCACAACACAAACAATGAAACAAATTAAGTTGACATTTCTCACAACGTGACTGGCTGGAAGGCACTAAGTTGTATACTTTAGTTATGCCCTGGACATCATCCACTCAGCCTTTCCGCTGGTTAGTGCTGCCTGCACCATCTGGCAGAAATCACATGTACTAGGGAAGTTAAGTAAGTTAAATGCATTGTGATCAAGGCTGTAGCCAAGGGAGGGTTTTGAGAGTTCAAACTCCCCACCCACCCCCCATATTTGACAAAAAAAACTGTTTTATTTACTGTTAAGACAAAACAAAATATAAGTACATAGCTTGTCACCACTATTTTATGTTTATATAAATTTAAAAAAATAGCTTGTGATTGTGTCCACTAGTGATACAACAAAGGAAATATGAAGTATTAGTGAATGTGGGGAGAGCTGTGGAAGTCTTTGAGATTAGTAAACAATAAAAACTGTATCAAGTTGAAACTATTAGAGAACACGTCGGCAAAGAAAGAAGAATCAGAGAATGGGGATAGGATAAGTAAAAGGGGAGGAGGGTCAAGCTATCAACCTAGAACTGATTACAGTTTGCAAAAATATAAATAGTGGCCTTTGAGAACAACTTGTTGGAGATAAGTAAAGTATTATAAATATTGTGATGTGTGAATGCTTTTAGAGTTGTGAGTTTAGAGTGTAGTGTAAATGATGAGCCGCCTTAGCTCAGTATATAGCGTGTTTTGTTTACTGAGTTAAGAGTCATTGGTGAAATGTGGGTTTACCCTTTCACAGTGACGAATTAACGGCAGGGGACTGGATGTTGTGTCTGTCCTTAGTCTTAAGTTAAATTATATATTCACCTAGAAGATATTTAAAACAATCTTCGCCTGATTTTTTTTTTTTAATTTGATGACTTTATATATTTAAAGATTTTTAAATGTATTATGTTCGAAAATATATTAAGATAGTGAAATAAATCTAGAAGGGGAGTGAGGAATTCATTCCAGAGGAAAAAACTATTTTAATAGGGCAGGACCCAGCCACCACTTATGCCATTATTCAAGAAATGTTCAATATACATTTTTGAACTTTGAAGGATAAGGGGCTATATAAGTTTCAAAATGTTAAACAAATTGATAGCACTTAAAGTATTTAATTCCTGCCATTAAACTCCAGATAACGCCTAGAGTCATATAGTATTTGAAATGTTTACATTTTTTTACATCTTCTAATGAAACAACGTGAAGTACACTGTCACACATTACTATCAAAACTGGAAAAGATATCTCACTTGTTGGGTTCGAGATATTTTGGCACAATCTTTATAATGTGTTTAGCTAAAACTATCGCAACCAAGCTTCCTAACCTTTCATGTTTTTAAGATAGTTTATTAGAAGGAATTGAAGGATCAAGATAGTCTAAGTTAATAGATTAGGAATCTCTATGACTGTGCATCAAAATAGTGTGAGTGTGATCTGTGGGCATGTTTGGGAATATAGTGCAATATATTTAAGAATCCTGGAATTTAATGAACAATATGTCAAAGCTTGGCATATTTAAAGTTCAGATTTTATTTGTTTGGGATAGTTTATAATAATAAAATGTTATATTAAAATCCTTTGTAGCACCACCCCTTACTATACTTGTTATATTAAAATACTTTGTAGCACCACCCCTTACTATACTTGTTATATTAAAATCCTTTGTAGCACCACCCCTTACTATACTTGTTATATTAAAATACTTTGTAGCACCACCCCTTACTATACTTGTTATATTAAAATACTTTGTAGCACCACCCCTTACTATACTTGTTATATTAAAATACTTTGTAGCACCACCCCTTACTATAC
>CABFWO010007816.1:0-22317 GCA_902155825.1 Timema genevievae | reverse complement strand
GAAAATGAAGGTAAACATAGACAACACTGCAAGAGACTGGTTGCCATAGTAACATGACGCTTCTGAGGAAACCAAAAGTTGAAACATTAGCGTTCGAAGCGGTCACTCGACAGAACTAAAATTATTGAGACTCAGTGGAAAAACCACCCAAAAAAACTTTATTGAATATTTTAACCTTTGATGTCCTCTCTATAGTATTCATTTCTCTATGCTAGGGGTCACCAATCCCGCGCCCGTTAGTCTTATTGCATGTTCCCACCAAGCTATTCACGGTGAAATTTATTTCCCTTTTAAAATATAAAATAGGCAAAAGAATTGATACATTTTCTAAGCATGTCAAGAATTGAAAGTAGTGGTTGTTTTGATAGCAGATTATATGGTTGACACATAGAGAAGGTGGTTAATATATTCATTCAAAGATTTGCACAGCTGGTGAAACTAAGTCAATCATATATTTTTTTGAAAATACGTTTAACATTGTGAATATCAGTATCATTGCTAAATATATTAATAAAATGTACGAAACAGATTTTGAAGAACTGGAATCAGAGATTTTTGAACTACAGAACCACTTATCCTTCAAGGCTTAGCATTCAAACAAAAAATTTCTGAAAACTTGTATACTACACAAAATTTCCATTGAGGATTATCTTTGCGATGAAGTTTGATTCAAATTGTTTATCACCATATTTGTAAAAATCAGTTTTCTTCGTTTCCAAAATTGTTCAAACCAAATATAGATATTGCCTTTCAAATGATAATCTAAGGGGTTATTTAAGAATTGCAATGTAAAATTATGATTTGGAGTTTTTAAATAAATCAGGGAAATCTAGTTCCAACCATTAAGTTAAAGGTCACATATAATCAACTTTTTTCTGAATGTTTCATTAAATAATATCTTCTAGGAAAGATAGTGTGAATTAATGTATTCACAAAATAAATTATTCATATTAACCTGAATTTATGTGAAAATCAAATAATACATAATTATATGCGCCAAAGAAAGAATCCAGAAATTCAGCTGTGACCTTGATAACGGTAACATAAAGGCTGGTGACCACTTTATACGTAAAGAAACTTGATTATTAAACACATTAGCTCTTAATCAATCAGAACATCCCTAGCCCTCAAAAACCAACCAAGTCAGCTCAGATAAAAACTCTTCTCAAATGGTACACCAAATAAATTGTTTTAGATATGATAAAGCTAAAAAAATACAGGTTTTGGTTTTAAATTATTTGTTTATTTTATACCGATTCAGTCCAGGTATGTGGATTTATGTTGTAATATAAGGAAATTTCACAACAAAAGCTAAGAGGACCTTAGAGCTCCTCTACATTTTTTAGGGGGATCTCCACTCCCCCCTTGCTCCTGTGAGTAAGGCTATACAAATTTGTTCTATTAACCTATTTTCTTTCCAGGTGTGGTTGAAATCATCGTTTTAAACTAAATGTTTTTACATATTATTGGTTTCCGTGCACTCCTGTAATCGTAAAAACCTCCATGAGCTAGCAGGTATCTCAACTACAGAGACCCTGGTTCATTCCCGAGAATGGCGGTTAAAAATAATATTATTTGAATTGTTCAAGTCTGTAATATCACTTTAGAATTCCGACTACTTAATCTTTGAATATACATTTTTCCTTCATGCGTACCACGTTTCAACCTCTAATAATTTCTTATTTGATTTTACATCAGAGACCCGCCTCGGTGGCGTAGTTGGCTAAAGCGTCAATCGTGTTGAGCCAGACCACTGAGGACGGGTAGATCGAGGTTCGAATCTCATTCGGGTGAATTGGTGATGGGTTTTCCTAATGGTTTTCCACTCTCCCTCCACGCAAATGCGGGTTCACTTCCTCTAAATTCAACCTCCCCAATTCCTAATCCACTAGTGTAATTAGTACTTAAGCGTATAACCCGAACAGGTAGTAAGACGCGGTGCTAAAATTAAATTAAATATACATCAGAGGTAACATTTGGGAACTATCAATAACTTAACATAGGATCTCACCAAAGTATTTTCTCTACATAGCTAGAATATTTACCTACCAATATTCGAACACATGAACTCTAACATGTCTTTGGTCCAATCTCAAAGCACCCACTCATCATCAAAGCCAACTAATAATAATATCTACTAGTGTACAGAGCTAAACAGTTCTAAATATTTGTTAAAATTTTAAAACAAACATAAGCTCGCTTTAAAAAAAATCATATTTTTTGCTCTCCACGCGCCATAACTCCTCGCCGCGCATGCGTATCGAAGCGTGTCACTATAGAAAGAAGCGCTGAAAAGTTGCGCTTGCGAACCTACAAAAAAACACCTCCCATACAAACACGTCACGCACGCCTGCACACTAATGGAACTTCTCTAACCACCACCATGCTTACTCCTTAATTACATTAGTTATAGTTGGGAAAATATCACTTGGGCCTAAATAGATTTAAGAAGTATGGGAAGGGAGAATGGAAAGATATCATTTCTGTGCTCGTTTCATTTTTCCACTTTGTGATTTTGCGATTATATCTTTGTCATATAGGAAAAAGAAACAAAATTTGATTGGAAAGAAAGGTTTTGGATGAAATGTTCACGGTTACAACGTAATGTTTGTTGTTGTATATTAAATAAAGTATTCTCTAAATGAAAATTTTCGTCTAACATCGACCTTAAAGATGATTTACTCACCTGACTAATGATTCGAATTGATTCATAGGCCTTCGATGAATCACAATAATCAATTATTTGATTGTGATTTATTTATCACTGTCTTACTACACGTTCGGGCTACACGCTAATGTGGTAGGGAAGAATAAGTTTGAATTTAGAGAAAATGTGCACGCAATTGCGTGGAAGAGGCTAAAAGTTAACCACTTTCGTCAGTGATACTCTTATGTTTTCAATTAGTATAGCTACACAATTATTAATCTTAAGGCTTTACTCTATTAAATTAATAAGTGATTAACTGAAAATCATCATCTTGCAGTAGACTAGACTGTCTGTGATGTTGAGATCGGGGTTCTTGTCCCAGTAGAGTGTATTGAGTGTGGTTTTTCTTAAATGCTATACCTACTTTCCCTCTACGCAAAGAAGAGTGCACATCATATTAATTTTACCTCCTTTATCGCTAACAGATTAGATTTATTATTTATTACATTTGCGTAAAACCCGAACGAGCTTTAAGACGCGGTGCAAAAGAATTTTGATAATTATTAAATAAATATTAATGTTAGGCTATTGAATAAGCAGTTATTAGATCAATGTTAAATTTGTCTCAATTTTACAAAGTAGGTTGCCATAGTTATATTATTACCACTAATATTTAAAAACATTTTAATATACTTGGCTAATTAGAGTTTAAATTAATTAATCACATTAAAAAAAGAATTAGGAAAACTTTCTTTTTTTTTAAAAAAAAATTGTTAATTAGCTTAAAATAATATTTTGGTATCCAAGAATAAAACCTTTTACTCTGATGTGAGTAAATAATATATACTACTTACATATTTATGTAGGCTGTAAAAATTATTGCTAATATAGCTTGGATAAAAAAACTTTAACGTTATCAAATATTATATTAAATAGAACCTAGTTCTCTAAAACAAGGTGCAATATCTAACATACAAAATGAGAACAATGTCAATATTTGCATTGTTTCACCCATTAATAAAAGTAATCTTGATAAATTTAAAATAAATATAATACAGTAAAGAAAAATATACACACAAATTTCGTAGCATGTATTTAGAAACAAACTATCTGTGTAGTTAGTTATATATTTCAATTACTATACCCAATTTTTAATGTCAGCCCGCAATAAAGATAAACTGAAATAACAGCCACCGTCTGTTAGCGAAGATGGAGACGACCTTGGAGAATAGAGGGTGAAGTGTTGTAAGCACCATTCTTTTCTAGACATGAAACCCTAATTTTACTTTTTCAAAAGCATTGTTAAATAATTTTTAGTTTAAGTAAGTTATAACACAATTGCATCGTGAGAATGATGGAAATAATTATATATAGTATTTTAGACAGCCTTTGAGTCAAGAGTCAGTTTTCAATAAATAAAATGCTATTTTTAAATCAATCCCTAACACTAAGAATAAAAAATTTACCGATTAAATATAATAATTATTAGTTTGGGTAGATGAAGTGTATTTGAAGAGAACAGATAAAAAAGAGGAATAGTTCAACTTTAATTAAAGTCGCTTTAGTGCTTCTACCTGTTATAAAACCATAAGACATTTCTATTTCACTTTAAATAATGCTTAAAGAGGTCTCTGTTATTTTTAAATTAATTTAAACAATAAGTATTGCTGGGGTCCTTTTGTACTCGTAATTTGATAATATGTTAAAATAATTCCTGTAAAATGTGTGGTATGTTACTTACCCCTATTTCCCCTGTGCCTTTCATTTGGTGGACTTCCTTAAAAGTGTGTTAAGTTTGTTCTAAGCTTGTGAAGTTTATCATAGTTTAAACAAAAATTGTTTTGACTAATGGCGAATAAGAATTGATGGCTCTTGTAAAAAGCATTTTCACAGATGCCTCGAAAACAATTGGTTTTTATCGTGTTGAATGAAAAAATAAATTAAAAACAATTCAGGGTTTTAGAAGTCTCGTTAAAAGAGAAATATAAGAACTGTTTACCTGGTAAATTTGATTCTTTTCTCTGCTCATCAAAAGTAGGGGCTATATTGTAAAAAAAAAGCTATATTTAAGGGGGAGTGGGTAAAATACCGATGATTAGATTGAAGAAATGTATTTGAAGTGCTAACATTGTTTATCAATCCTCTTACTAGGAGAATACTAACATGGTTATTTAAATATGATCCATTTAACTATGTCCCCTATATACCATACACACTTACTACGTCTGCAAAATCCAGTAATATATTTGTACCTTTTTATGTAGTTAGAATTATTACAACTAACACAAAATAGCTACGCCTTTTTTTAAAACATGAACATCTTGAAGAACCTTTTGAACTTAAAGTATCAACGCTGTTTTTCTCCAGTGCTCCACGCCTTACTACCCAACCTAGATATCTCACACAAAATTAACAGGGATGAGTGTGATAGACTGTATATGAAGGTTATAGGCATTTGCATGGAGGGAGAGTGTAAGTCAAATACAACCTAAACAAACCCAACCGAACACCGAACACCGAACACCGAACTCCCCATCAACGGTAATCCAGTCAATATGAGACGAAAGCCTTTGTCCGCACATACCCACCGCTGATGCTCGTTAAAGTTAGTTTCCAAGCTATAATCTAATTTTGATGGGAACTTCATGGGGAATAATAATTAGAAACATTTAAAAGATATACCTTCATGAATTCATACGTCAAATCATGTGATCTGCAGCTGTAACTCTTGATAAATATTATCAAGACCTATAAAATAGCAATAATAACAATAAAATGTTATAAACGTTGACAACAAAAATAATATTTTGTATTTTCTAAAAGGATCTTCCTATGGAAATATAATTAACACCGTAGCTCAGTTGGTAGCGTCTCTGTCTACAGAGCTACGGGTCCTGGATTGTATCCCAGGCATGGCCTAAATATGATTGTATCGTCGGTGATGAGTTATTAACGTCTGTGAGACTGGGTGTGGTGTATTTTCTAAAATTAAACTATCTTGTACCCACTTCAGTGGCCACATGGTCTAAGGCACTACTCTTGCAGTAGACTAGACTGCTAATAGCTGGGAGATTGGGGTTTGAAAGTAGGTTGGGTGTACTGAGAGTGGTTTGAAAAAAAAATACAAAATTATTTTCCACTCTTCTTCCATGCAAATGAAGGCGCACATTTCTTTTAATATAACCTTCCTTGTCCCTAAAATCACTAAAGTAGTTAATATATAATCGTGTGATCCGAATGGGTAGTAAGATGCAATGTTAAAAAGAGTGTTAGCTTGTAAGTATTGCGTTGATATAATCAGTGATTCAAAAAAGTACACATTAAATACCTCAAATAAAGATTTTTTCTATCG
Source organism: Timema genevievae (assembly GCA_902155825.1). Lineage (NCBI taxonomy): Eukaryota > Metazoa > Arthropoda > Insecta > Phasmatodea > Timematidae > Timema > Timema genevievae. The sequence goes on along the minus strand of CABFWO010007816.1, from coordinate 16,318 downwards.
ATACGTACACTGCCTTTACTGTGAAGAGCCCATTCGTCGTTGTAAGGTTGGTCCCATCTTAAAAAAGGTAGCTCTGTCCCATTCATAAAGCTTGTTCCGCACGCTTGCGCACTAATAGCTCAATTGCTCCTTGCAGTACGCAGCCAAGCAGCTCACAGCTCATCCCGCTGCTGTGTCTTAATACGATTAGACTGGGATGGATTATGTTATACTGTAGCCTGGGCTTTCTTTCTATAGTAAATTATTTTATCTGGTGGGAATTAAAAAAAGTTTCACATCAAATATGATGACCCAATTAAAACAAAATACGTCTTCTTAAAAACTCATTCTAAAAACGATAATAGTGAATGAATGGATTATATTATTGTTTTACTCTAGCATAAAAAATATACTACTCGGTCACTTATTTTCATTTTGGTTGTATAAAAAGGACGTTTACCTAAAATAAATAAAATAATTTTTCAAAAATATTGATTTAGCTCAGACTCAGCTTAGAGTTATTCATTCAAACAGCGTTTAAATGTGTGTCATGTCATATGTGCATTGTGGCATTTGAACATAAACCTTTTGAAATACGATAAGAAGTCCTATTTGAATTCCACCATACCCTGAAAGATATTATAGATCTTTTTAGATTACCATACTTACATAATTAAATTTAACGTATTTGAATGAACCACTATTTAGTTCATTTCATTCAAAAAGAGTTTTCCTTTATATAACAACTGTAACAATATTCACTTTAACTCGTTTTCTTACACTCCACCTAAAATATACTTATACCTAAAAGATGTGAATACATTCAGACAAAATTGCAAATAAACTTTCGTGGAATACAGGGGAAAAAATGTATAGGACCAATTTTAACTTAAAATTGAGCTAGTGCTCCCATCTGTTAGACAGTCACGAGACCTTTAAAATACACTTTAGTTTATGGTTAAAAGAGGTACCTCTCTTTTTATTTATGTGTTTTCTAGGGTCCTTATGGGCTTCTTGATATAAAATTTGCTGTCCTGGAGAATGAATGTAATGATAATTTCTCCCTTTTACCCTTTATTTTAAGTATGCAGAGGAAGACATACTTTCCCCGTGGTTAAACATTGTGAGTAGTTGCCTGACACATTAAATATGTTGGTATCGTGTTCACGTATTGATTCTGAGGTCCTGGACTTAATACCTGACATGGATGTATCATCGCTCTATATATAACTTTAAACATAATACTTTTATACAAGTTCGTTGTGTTGTCGTTCTAAAAATTTTAAGCCAGGGCTGGCGAATTTTGAGTGTGTGTCAATAATATATCAACTTATTTATAACTAGTGTTTGTGTAAACAGATTTGACAACTTATTTCAGCCGGTAGCGTGTCCGCCTATTGCGGTAAGGGTCCTGAGCTAGATTCCTGGCATGGCCGAAAAATTTTTCGTTGGTGAAATGTGGGTTTACCATTTCATATTGATAAATTGACGGCCGGGGACTGGTTGCTGTACCTGTCCTAGTCTTAAATCTTATCAGCAACAGTATGGCTTCAGTAAAGAAAGTTCAACTGAAGATACAATAGTTAGGCTATGGATCTAATCGACCAAGCGAATTATACATACATAGTGGGAATATTTTTTGACATCTCAGGTGCGTTTAATAATCTATGATGGCCGACGCTATTTAAACGGCTGAGAAAATTAAAATGTCCCTTAAACCTATATCGAAGCTTCAGGGACCACTGTCGAGATATATCTGCAAGCCTGAAATGTCCGGGAATAGACCTGCAGAAGAAGTTAAGTAAGGGGTGTCCTCAAGGATTGGTGAGTATATCAATCATCTAGGACATCGGTCTGGAGCCTGGGCTTCTGGAATTGGAGGCAATCCCTGAGACAAGGGGTGTGGTCGCCTTTTACAGATGACCTCCTCATTATTATCCAAGGCACATGCAGGAGGCAGCTAAAGGCCAACTGCAATAGAGTTTTGGAGGTATTTGATGCCTGGTGTAGGAAGATTAAGCTGAGGATCGCTCTCGTGAAGAAGACTTACGTGCTTTTTAGGGGTGCGCTAAAGAGAGTTCCAAGTTTCAAAATTAGGGCATGATTAGTAGGACAGTTAGATGCCTAGGGGTGACACTCGATGATAAGAGGAACCTTGGGGTACAACTTGAGCAAACGTGTGAAAAGCATTGCCTACCATGGACAAAATTATAAGTATAGGCCAAAAACGCTTCTGTATTCCCATTAGACTATATCATCATGTCATTTTGATTTCAATGGTGGGTTATGGAGCTAGCATATGGGCTAAGCACTTGAAAAAGAAAATTCTCGTAAAGAGGCCCCAAAGGCTGCAAAGGACTATTCTGATGTGACTGTTTGGGAAGTATAAGACAGTGGCCACTGATGCCCTGATTGTCACCCTGGGAATCTGTACACTGGACCTACAAGTACGTAGGAGAGGGGCCATGTTTTGTATAAGGAAAGGAGATATATCCAGAGCTGAGGAGATAATCAAAGAGGGATCAACCTTGGTTGCGTAGATTGATTTTGCCTTAGAGGTGGAGTGGCAGGAACGTTGGGAAAGGAGTAACACAGGTAGCAGAACATACCAGCTTTTTTCCAAACATCAGATAGAGAATGCTGATGAAGCAACTGCAGCCTTCCTAGGGTCTGGTGCACTACATCACTGGTAAAGGTCCGTACATGGCATCTCTACATGACATGGAACTAACGGTAACTAGACAATGTGACTGTGATGAGGAGGCTACACTGGAGCATGTGGTCCTGAGCTGTGAGTTAACAAAATAGATAAGACTGATTCCACAGTATGAAATACAGGGCAGATTAGTTGAGGATGTTCTGAGAGACCCAGCCCGGTGGAGCGTCCTTGACATGATAGCGGAGGCATTATTGAAACGTGAGAAAGACGCATACATAAATAGAATTAAGTTAGCTAGACTTAACAAACAAAGACAAGACAAGTGTGTCTCAAAGATATGAAACTCGACTGATACTGAAACTGATACTGGGAATATGAATGAATGCTTACAGGAGGAGCACACGGAAGGAGAAATGTCATTGATAACTGGGCATAATTTCAACATAACTGGACAAGGATAAGGACAAAGACAAATTAAGATACTGATAAATGGATTTAAGAAGTGGATATCATAAGCATAAATATGGGGCATTCTAGGTATCCTGGAACTGCTGGGGGGTCAGCGTAGTGTAATACCTGAGCTAAAACTCGGAAGGACCATCGCGCTGGTACTGGTATAAGTTTGTAATAGGCAAGTAATACCTGACGGAGGAGACTACCCCACAGCAATAGAGTCCCACCTCACTTTGAAACAAATTTTAATGGGAGGAAGTATACAGGGAGCAGCTCGGTAAGCTGATGCAGATTGAAATCTGTGGTCAGCAGACATCCAGTACAATCGGAAAGCAGATTCATAGGACGTCCAGGAGAAAGTGTAACAACAAATATGTAATAGCAGGAAATTTAAAGTGTATTTTAGGTTAGTTTTAGTTTAAGATCCGCTGGATCTGCTGATGAGCCTGGGGGATTTGTGATCCAGAGATCTGTAGGAGAGCCAGCAGAGGAGGGCACCGGGGTATGTAATATACCTGGGACGGACCAACTAGTGAAAACTTTTAATAATTTATGGGGATTTGGGGGATAGTTAGTCTATAAGCTTTATAGCTTGATTGTAATTTAAAAAAAAGAAATTCAAATCTGTAAATGGGAACAACTTTAGGATAAAGATTTAACTAGACATGAATTAAATTGAAATAAGTCAGGTCGTAGACCTATCTTATTTAAAAAGTATTTAATTAGCAGGCCAGTAGTGGAAAATGTATGGCTTGAATAAAAATCTGGCACAGGCCCCAAACTAGAAACAGTAATAGATGTAAGGTAGAGTTGTGTGGAGAGTAGTCCTCCCTCCATTCATGTTCTTATAGTTTATAGAGTGTTAATATTTCTCAATGGATTTCAAATATAAAATACTTCTTAATATTTCTTATTGAACACGTAGTGTATATATTTTTTCTTTGGGGATTAAAAAATTGAATTTGGCAAAAACCAATTAATACTATACCGTTGTTCATGGGGATTAATACGTCAATCTCACAATATATGCTAGAACCTATACAAATAAAAATGTGGAAGTTAGTAGTATAATTTCTTAGAATAACAAATTCGTATCACTATTAAACATAACATATTTTGAACCATCAACATTTGAAGCAAAGAGCCGGATTGAAAACTTATGTATATAAATTTTTCCACTTAGATTCAAATAATATCCCCATACAATATAGTTAACTTTTGTTCACGCATTTCGCAGTTATTGTGAAATAAACAAACAGTTACTTAAATCGATAACCATGCTACCATTTGGGAAAGGGTAGAAAAGTTGGGGTATGATTTGTTCACTATTCAGACTCGTCTCGTCTCAGAATCCAAGCAATATCCCAACAAAATTCTTCCTAGTAAATTTTTCCTTGAGAAGGTGGCCGTGGGGTGAACTGGTGCTTGGAGGGTTTGGGGAGAGCTCGGGAGTCTGCTGTGGTGTTCAGTGCTCAGTTGGTGAGAATTTGGGTGGTCTTTTTTATTAAAGACACGGATAGTCGAGAATAATTGGGGAAGTGCAGCAGTAATTGATTCGGGGAGGGAGGAAAAGGGAATTATTGGCGCACGTGTAGGATTGGCGTTAGACGGAAGACTTATTACTCTTGAAGTGTTTTCCTCCTCAGGTCCCGTGGGCTCTGGTCTTGTGCATTGTCCATTGTGCATTGTGCCAGGGTTCAATGCTCTTTGGGGGTCAGAGATATTAATTGTCTGGTTGGGTTTGCTGAGTAGCGTGGTGAGTTGTAAGGTCGTTCGATCTTGGAGCGATTATTTGGAAAGTCAATTCTTTACCCTCAATTAATTGATTTTTTGGATCAATTTAAAGGCCTTGATCTTATTCACGCATTCATTCTTTTTCTAGTACTTTCATAAAGATCGAATCGAAGGACCATGCTCAACCCCCCTCCCCAAAAAACGCCTGTCTGAAATAGTAGGAGGCACACACTCACCCTTGTCATTCATTGTCCTCAAAAAGTCAAAACTGTTCGGAGGTGGGCCGGACCTTACCACCGTTTTCTTGAGTGCCCACTGGGGCAATTTTTGCCCCTTCCTCTTCCTCAGAGGGGCAGTTTGATCAGTCCACACCGTATCCATGGTCAGTGGAGTTCCACCTTCCTGGACGTTTGTCTTGATTCCCCTTGAAATAGGATCCCGGCCAACCTGGGCGTAGAGGCTCCAGGCTCCCAGGCCAGACTCGTCCTCCGGATTGGTGTATGGTCCCCGAATACCAGTGATGTGTTGTATATACCTCCAACATGTGGTGACATGGGCCCAGCTGGACCCTCCAGGTTCAAGATGCAGGTAGTCGTAGGAACCAATGGCAGCATGGCGTGAGTCACAGCCTCGTCAGGAGGTGAACCCAGGTCCTCTTATAATGGGATCGGGAGATACAAATCGTCAGAGGACAACCACCTTCTAATCTCCTGAAGACGATCCCTCCCGGATCCATAGAATGTGGAATGATAGACCATACCTTTAGCCCTCAACTCTACATTCCCGGCTGAGGCCGCGTTGTGACTAATCAGTGTGGTTGTAGAAGCAGCAACGCTGCATACTGCAGTGGTTATGGTGTAAGTGACCAAGGTCATTGTGGCAATACACCTTGTGGTAATCGGTGGATCCCCCTTCTTGTTTCTAGGGGTGGAGCAACCGGCAACCAATGCATACCTCCTCAGTCCTTGGCGGCACCACTCTTGCTGCGGAGCTGTAAAAATAGGCAGACTTTGCCCTCCTGAGTGTAAGCACCCACCACCGACTCGATGATGCAATCTCTGCTCATGTTAATTTTAATACTCGGAGTGCAGACTTCCAATATTAAATAATTAGAAAAAATTAATTCCAACTTGCCTGGTAATATGATTCCAGGTAAATGTCTTGAGGTGTCAATTAAAGCTCCAAATGAAACTCAGCAATCTCAATGCACCTCTCCAGCGCTCGCTCTAGCACAGATAAATATATATATATAAATATATATATATATATAAATATATATATAAAGCGTCACTGATCATTGCGTGCAAGAAATACACCGATTCAAAGGCTTTGATCTGATTTACGTATTAATTCATTTTCTAGAACTTTCAAAAAGATTTAATTTAAAGACTTTCGCACAACACCCTCTTCACCCCTTCCGAGTAAAAGGTGTGGGGAGTCCTTGAGAGGGATACCAACAGTTCCAACAAGTGTATCCGTGAGGCGCACATTATCATGGACAGGGCCTAAAGTTTGACATGCCTGGCCTGTGATAAACTAGTTTGTAATCATGTACGGGTATAATTTCGTATATAATTAGAGTAGATTAAATAAAATATCATAAAACAAAATGTTCAAGGAAAACGTTATGTCTTTACCAGAATTGTATCATCTAGAAGTGTATGTTCTGTTAATTTGGGAGCCAACCCAACTGTCACGCTATCAATGGCACAAAGCTCATTTTTGAATGGATTACCGATAGAGGGAGAGTTGGGGCTTAAATCCTGTCTTAGTTTGCTTAGGTGGGGTTTCCCTTAGAGGTTCTTCACTGTCTTTCCACGAAAACGTAGGTACAATCCCTCTTATTTTTACCTTCGTCTTTCCTAATCAGTTAAAGTAAATATGCGGATAGATACCCGGTTAGTATAGCATCGTGCAAGGAAAAGTAATACAATTAAACAGAATATCATAGTTGTACATTTCAAGGAAATAAAAACTTATTTTTGCAATATCAAAGTTCCCCAAGGCATACAAACAATCATTCCTATTTTGAGTTTTTTGTTTGAAAGATGAACGTCAATCATGTCTTAATACGTATATTTACACTAATGGGATAGAGATATGGAAGGTAGAATCTAGAGAGCGATCGTGTGAAGAGAGAAAGGAAAACATTTAGAAAAAAAAAACTCAGCACTTCTTGATAAGGTTCCTACCCCAACCTCCCCATCATGGGAAAATCAAACTGAGTGAGACTGACGCCTTTGTACATATGCCCACCATCTGTGGGAGATAATGTTGTCACACTAAGTGTTAAACATGTATCATTATCAAACAGTTAATTTTTATTAAACAATTGAACAAGGCAGGGTTCACTTCTGGGCGAGTGTAAATGATTCTTAGTAAGCGTGGCCGGATTTCAGCTGATTTTTGTTCCACATAATTATTATTCACTAGGTGAAACTGGAGTAGTTTATCATACTTAACCCAATATGTAAATCCATTAGTAAGCCCTATTTAAAACGTTTCACAAAAAATTAAATAATTGACGATCACCCGTTCACACGTTCACACGTTTAAATTATATTAGCGCATTAAAATCTTACTAGATCCGGTAAATCTAAATAGTTCTCATTACGGTTGCATTTCTAAAATATATACACATATGCATATATTTGCAGTCCAATTTTCATATGAAGGGCATTGTATTACTTTAAAAAAATTACTAGATCCACTTCCATGTATTCATACGTCAGGACATCTGATATGCACTTGCCACTTTTGGTATATATTATCAACACACATAGATTAACAATGATAATATAGTAAAGTTCTATAAATTGTGGACACAAAATATAAATATTTGTATTTCATAAAAGGCCTTTCCTATGAAAATTGGATTGTATGTATACACTCTCATTGCTTCGACAGGACGTTATAAAAAATGTTGCTACGAATTAAACGAACTTCGGAAGGTAGTAATTACATATAAGAAACTGTTGAGTAGTTTAAAAGTCAAAGAACACGTTTTTTAAAACGCTTCTCTTACTTTCTCTTTTTACTGTTAGCATCAGCAAATGATTTATTTAAAAATTAATAATATCGGTCATGGGAACTCCGAGTAGTAAAATCTACTCGTGTGAATTAGTTCAGTTCATTCTCCTAATTACGACAGTGGAGAGTTAAGGAGAAGAACCTTATAAACATTTACATTGAAAATGGTACCGTAATTGTATGAAGCATTTGGCTTTGATTCTTAAATGTAAGTTTCTATGATCAAAGAACTTTCAAAGCTTATCTTTTATTTTATTTCTTAGCTCATTTGATATCTCAGTCTGTATATTGATCCGAGTTCGATTTGTGGCACGAGTTCTCACTTCACATTGATGAATTGACTGCATGAGGTTATGGCGTTTGTTATATTATTAAAATAGATTGTAAATCGTATGATGATATAATCAGACATACGTGGTCGAGCTCCTCCATAAGACCTGGTTTAGTCCCCTATCCAAAAATATCCCTTAATTCTTAGTTCCATAGTCAATTCCTCCTCTTGGTGGAGGGGATGCGGTTTCAAGTTCCTCCACGAAACTTCAAGGAAGCGATTATAAGATGTCCAAGTTAAATAGTCAAGCACAAACCTAACTTTAAATCCTTCTAAAATTTATATATTTAATTATGGTTCTCACCCAACAAAACTAAATGTAACCTTTGATTTGTTAGCAAACTTTTTTCTTATTTAATATTGTAGCTTCCTTTGCGAAACTACTCCTCATCCCGGAGACATCCATGCAACGGGGGAGGGTTAATTCTCTATCTTGCCTTCCCTCTTCTCATACAAGTGGAGGAGCTACATTCGGACTTATACTGTACAATCACCTCTTTAGGGTGTCGTGGAGGAACTAGACAATTGCTTTTGGACTACTTATCTTTGTGAAGGAACAAGACGATTGCTTTCAGACTAGTTATCTTCGTGGAGGAATTAGACAATTGCTTTCAGACTAGTTATCTTCGTGGAGGAACAAGACGATTGCTTTCAGACTAGTTATCTTCGTGGAGGAATTAGACAATTGCATTCAGACTAGTTATCTTCGTGGAGGAACAAGACGATTGCTTCCAGACTAGTTATCTTCGTGGAGGAATTAGACAATTGCTTTCAGACTAGTTATCTTCGTGGAGGAACAAGACGATTGCTTTCAGACTAGTTATCTTCNATGGAGGAATTAGACAATTGCTTTCAGACTAGTTATCTTCGTGGAGGAACAAGACGATTGCTTTCAGACTAGTTATCTTCGTGGAGGAACAAGACGATTGCTTTCTGACTAGTTATCTTCGTGGAGGAATTAGACAATTGCTTTCTGACTACCTATCTCCGTGGAGGAATTCGACACCCCAGAATCAAAAGGTCAGCAAAATTATCCTTAAACTCAACCAGAAGGGTAGAAAGATGAATATATAACTGGTACTTTATGAACCAACTAATTATATCATCAAATTCCGCATCTGAGGAAGGACCGACAAGAATTCAGTCTCCCTCCATCTGATTTGTTGGTAACGTAATTGTTGAGGTTCAGATCCCGGCTTGATATAAGCCTGCTAATATGTATTTTCTAAGTAGTCTCCCTAGTTCCCTCCATGCAAATGTAGGGGATGTTTTTCTCTAAATTCTACCCTACACATCCCTAGCATTTAGTTTAAGATATTCTCCTCATCGTTAACATTTCAGATTAAGACATTAATTACCTTACTCCTGTTCAAATTAATCTTATGTTTAAGTCACCGATAGCAAGCCTCGGGCCTTTGGCGAGATCGTTAAGGCAATATTGCCTCTAAGCGTTGCCTTTAGAAATATTTTGTCGTATCGAGTAGCGGTTTATACAACATTTTTTTTAGATTTCCCGGATTGAAAAAGCAAGTCAGGTACCAATATAAGATAACCCCATTTTGTTTTCTTATTAATATTTTTAGCACCGTGTCTTACCACACGTTTGTGTCATATTTATTTGTAGGGGTTCACTAATTACGGTAGTGAGAAAGAGTGAATTTATAAAAGGTATACAAACATTTGTATGGCGGGACAAGGTAAAAACATTTATTTAAAACCACTCCGATTACACTCGACTGGGATTCTAACCCTGATCTCCCCGTCACCGGATGTCTAGTACACTTATTAATTGTTTAGATGCTTAGTTCATAGAACTCAATTTTTGAGTGATTTATTTTGATTTTTTAATCTTTATTTCTTGATGAAATATATTTTATAAGTTTGCTTTTACAGTAGATATCTACAGTTGAATCTAAAAATGAACGAAGATCCATGGAGAACAAAATCGAGGAAAAGCGAGAAAACTCTTTGTCAAATATTTTATAATTCATGCATTCCTTTTAAATGAAAGTGTTTCTCTATGAATATAACAATAAATATATAAAAATAATTGTCCTTTTTTAGTGCAAAATAATAGAATCGACTATAAAACCCTTCGCTGTTATTGATTCCTAAAAATACATGAACTTATATTTATTTAAAGTACATATTTATAATTTTGTTAAAATGTATTGTGCATGAAGTTTTTGGTCTTATGCTTTATCCGTGAATTGATACGTGGGCTTCCAAAATCAACAGGTTTTCCTCTCCTGCTTTAAAACAGGCTATTCATACTCGGTTGGTCAAAACAAAAGGCCACATGGAAAATTGAAACTACTGACGGGGCTACATTTCATAAAATTTAATATCATCATAATTTTTAAGTAAAACACCTTAGAGTTTAGATTCCATATTATTAAGAAAAATGAATTATTTAAAATATTAATACTTACTCTCTATTTTCCACCAGAAATTTTAAAAGGAAATAGCAGCCAAGCTGTGGGTCAATTTTTAACTCTTGTGTTGAATTCACGTGCTTAAATGATGACAAATACGTGTCAGTAATCCGCCATTTCTCGGATCATATTTTCCTTTTCATAAGAAAAATAGCTGTTCACACAATATTGTGCTTCCAATAAATTACACATATCTGGTTTGCAAATTCAACTATTTTTGTATTTTTTGGGAATAAATTTGTTGTAATTAAAGATTAAAAATTTATATCACCAACCTCCCTAAATAATGATCCATTTTCCAATATAATAATTTTAAATGATGTATCAATCCAAGGTTTATAATAGGATGATCAGGTTGGATTAAATGTTGTTTCATCGAAAGGTCCGATGGGTGGTAGGAACTATGGCTTGAACCACGTGTGGCCCGCGGACAGCAAGTTTTAAAAGCCGGCCTTAAACATTCGACAACCGGAGCGGATTCTCTTGTTTGCTGCCAGGTATTTAATATATATATATATATATAAATGCTAAACGAGAATCTATTAAATCTCGCGCAATGGGTCATTGTAAATGTGTATGAATACCAACACAGAGGCTGAATGTATACCAACACATAGGTTGCATGAATACCAACATACAGATTGCATGTATACCAAAACATAGGTTGCATGAATACCAACATACAGATTGCATGAATACCAACACATAGGTTGCATGAATACCAACACACAAGTTGCATGAATATCAACACACAAGTTGTATGAATAACAACACACAAGTTTCATGAATACTAACACACACGTTGCATGAATAACAACACACAAGTTGCATGAATACCAACAAACAAGTTGCATTAATACCAACACACACGTTGCTTGAATATCAACACACAAGTTGCATGAATAACAACACACATGTTGCATGAATACCAACACACAGGTTGCATGAAAATCTTTGTTACTATGGAGAGGACCACACTCCAATTAATTTAATTCAGTTAAAAATTGACACTTGGACACAAACCCAGGACCTTTGGCTTAGAGTAACGATGCTCTACCATAGAGAAAAAGGTCCCAGGTTCATTTCCCATATTTTTGTGTCATTTATCAACTAATTTAAATTAACGAAATATATAAGTACTGTACACAGATAAGGACTATTCAAGGCATCCACACTCAGGATTGACCAGACATCTTAGACTGTTTGTACACTAGTAGCTTGGACGAAAAATAGTGTTTTACCTCAAGTTAAATATTTAAATTTATTTGAATAAATACCCTTAGCAAGCCTTTTTTGTATAGACTAAAATTAATTATTTTTTTTATTTTATAATTGACTTTTATTATTTTTAGATGCACTCTATCGATATATTTAAAAAAATGACTAGCTAAAGTATAGTTATGTAATTTTTAAAATTATAGCATCGCATTTTATCTAAAGAACATGTTGACTTTATATGTTATTGACTAGCTATTTTATTTTGGACAGTTAACATTCGTTGAGCTATTAACATCATGCTCCTTCTGATTATATTTAAATCTGAGCCCTTCGTATCTTTTCTCCGTACTAGTTAATCAACAATTGAAACTGGTACCAATCGTAATATAGTATTGCTAATAAAGTTTTCCCCATGTAAGTCTTACTACCATTCCCACAGCGAATATCGGTCGCTTTAAGGCCTTCTAACCTAGTGGCACAGCACGACGAGATTTTATACATTGATCAAAATTATGCTTTAAGTTATGGAAAAAAAAAATTCAACCTAGGACAAGTTTTTATGTCTCCTCTGCTAATCATATAATGAACCGTAGGTGCATATTTAAATGTTAATGAAACGTGTCTTTCTCTACAGCTGGAAGCTATGTTATACCTTTCCCACAACTCTTCTGCCTCCGTATGTGTGTGTGTGTGTAATTTAGGTAAGTGACAGCTAACAAAGGTCTTTCATTGCGAACATTGTCTGAAAATATTATTAGAATCGTTTGATAACACTTTTAATTGATAATATAATCGCTATTATTAAGCACATAATAATTATTTCCTAATAGGTAGACATTGTTGACCTCGTTGGTCTTGGGGGAAAGTCCTCGCTCCCAGGACTCAATGTTCGTGGGTTCAAGCCCAGCTGAGGTTGACGGATTTTTCTTGAGCGATAAAAATCCGTAGCACCACTTTCATAGGGTAGTAAGGCCATCAGTTCCATGTCAATTGTAGCGTTTAAGATAAAACTGGGAGGTAAGTGAAATTAAATTTCCCGAAAAATTTGGTAGGCCATTTCGCGTTCGCTCATGGAATTTCAGTGTGGAAGTAAATGGGGAACTATCACACTTTCTAGCCTCGCTTAGTACATGGTATTTCTACCAGATGGTGCAGTCAGAACTAACCAGCCAAAGGACATGTCCAACGTCAGGAAGATGGAAATCACATCAAACCATCATGAGGGTTGTTGACTTAATAAGAAGGAGTTAACATTATTGACACTAAACCAATGTTTGTGATGAAGAACTTTTTCCAGCCGTCACTTATACCATATTATAAGAGGTATATGTGTGCCTACTTTCTCCTACTCTAGACATGAGATGACCAATCAAGCTTTCTTGGATATCGCACAGAAAACACATTTCTCAATACAGGAATGGGTTATTGTTATTTCCTTAGCCCATTATCATCGGTTATGTCTCTTTTATGTCATCAACGGCAAGCCAGTTTATCGCGAGACAGATGCTTTAAGGCACGTGACCAGTGGCTTGGGTGTTAGTGCGTCTGATTACTCTGCTAAGGGTCATGAGATTGGGTCTTGTCATGGCCAAAACATATTTAATTGGTACAATCGAGATAAATCGTTTCACATCTATGAATGAATTACTGGTCGTTGTAACTTTTCTAAAGTTGAGTTAGTTTGTGAGCTATGTGCTGACATTTCTACTTTCATAGTAAAGTGAACGTTAATTAATAGCCATTATTGAATATACTATAATAGTTTATTTTGCATTAATTCACAATGAAAACATCCACGCTTTTGTAAATCAATGCTTAGGCAAGGAAAACTCTAGTTTCCAAGTGAAATTTCATTTGCCAATAAGTTAGTTTTTATAACTAATCTACCTCCTCACTTTAATTCTAATTTTTCTGACAACAAGTACTAAGAATTTAAAGGAAAAAACATAAGTTTTGGCCTTTGAAGTGAAATCTTGGAAAAATATATACATCATGGTCTTAAAAAAGGAAGTAACTAGTTTGTAACATTTCAAAAAATGAATTGAATATTAATGCCATTTTGTAAAATAATTATTGATTTTAAGAACAAATTTGTTAATTCCCAATCGACACTATTTTTAAATGTAAGAATACAATTAAAACAAATATATTTTCTAGCCTATATTTAAAAGTGAAGTTGTTGTGATGTTTGGATACTTTATATTCATTTAAAGAAAAGGGAATGTATTATATGAAAAATTGACTAGTATTTTCACAATAAAATGGTAAAAAGATTGTGTTAACTGAAACTATTACTACAAAAATCGTAATTTTACCTTTAGCTACAGTTCAATGACTGCACAAATACTATATTTTAAGAAATTAGCTTCAATCTTGATATTTACAAAAGTTTCTTTAACTATTCTGATATACTATTACCTCAAATTATGTGGTGGGCAGCTGTGATCTTTGATAAATATTATCAATACAATTAAATGAATGTATAAATGAGGTAAAATATTATCAATTTTCACTGCAAAGTATGTTTGTATTTTCTAAAAGGTCTTTCAGAACAAAATCCTACCTTACTTATCTACTCTTCAATGAGAAAGGATAAGATTGTACCAATGGCAAATATAGCAGATCCACTTCTCACAAGAGTGCAATGTAATAATAAAAAGAGAGTCTTCGCTGAGTAATTAATGTCTGATGTTGAACAATGTAAAATGGTTGATAATTGTTGAGCCATTTATAATAAAGTGTCTAGAGTAACACCTCCATGGCAGTAATTTGTTTATGACTTGTTTATTGGTCTATATGATAACAAATCGATAGCTTCCTGCATGTACTCATTTAGTAACAGGTGTGTTAGAAGAGGTCAGCCCAAGAGCCGTCTATCTCCAATATGTAGTTTCAATAGCTGTAAACTCGCATCAGTGGGTTTGTTTGCTAAAGCGCCAAGGACAAAGGCTCACTCGTAGAGGTGATTTAAGGGAGGGGGTAGGAAATTTACCTCTGTCAAGACTGCAAATAATGTTATTAAGAGCTTTATGCTTGTAATATAGAACCAAATTTGAAGGTGGGATGTGCGTATGGGCCAAATGGGTAGTAAGACGAGGTGTTAAAAACAAGAAAAAGGTGAATGGCAGTGAGAGTGAGTTAAGGTCAGTATTATTGTAGTTTTTATAACAAAAAGCATTTTTTGGTCAAAATAAAAAGAATTAGCTCCAATAAATTCGTTTATTTGATTTTATACATATTGCAATCTCAACATTTATTGAATATTTGTCATGGACAACACAGGATTTGTCTAGGAAATTGTATTTTTCTTTAAAAAGTTTCCTCATCAAATTCCATCACGTTCATGACAGATATTTAAGAACTATTGAGATTAACATGTCTGTAAAGTAATACTAGATGCATACATTGAATCATGATTTGATATATTTTGGCCAAAAAAAGTTTCACTATAAAAACTGTAAAACTCCTAAGATTAATTTGCGTTTTATTCCATACAAAATAAAAGAATCTAGACATGACTTTTAAAAGGAGGTGGGGACAAAAAATGACCAACATGTACAAAAGAAATTACTAAACATTTATATTCCACATCAATATATAAACCTATAATTGCAAACAGGAATCATTGAGACCGAAAGGACGGCCGCTTGAATTCTGATGGCATTCCTAGGTTGAGAAAATGTTTCTGTTCTGTGAACATGCAGTTTCAAGATAAGGATGAATGGACGATACATTACATAGAGCCCATCCAGCGACCAACTAACTGTCATCAGGACAGTTGTGTGCAGTTCATTAGAGGATGGGGATTAGATTTGTCTCTCTGCTTACTTTAAGAATATTTTAGGATTTGGGTAGTTTACCGATTAATCAATAACAAGTACAAACTGCTAGTTTTATAAATAAGTGTGTCCATAATATTATGTAATTAAATTATCTAGTACACATTCAACCTGAATGTATATATATATATATATTCAGGTTGAATGTATATATATATATTCAGGTTGAATGTGTATATATATATATATATTCAGGTTGAATGTATATATATATATATTTAGGTTGAATGTATATATACATTTATGTTGAATGTATATATACATTTAGGTTGAATGTATATATACATTTAGGTTGAATGTATATATACATTTAGGTTGAATGTATATATATATATATACATTTAGGTTGAATGTATATATATATATATACATTTAGGTTGAATGTATATATACATTTAGGTTGAATGTATATATATACATTTAGGTTGAATGTATATATATATACATTTAGGTTGAATGTATATATATACATTCAGGTTGAATGTATATATACATTTAGGTTGAATTTATATATATACATTTAGGTTGGATGTATATATACATTTAGGTTGAATGTATATTAGGGTGTCCCAAGATACAAGGTAAAAATTTTTTTTTGCAAAGTCGAATACGCATACCCTCTATTTTTTTTCTATTTCAC